>WOUI01000109.1:0-96389 GCA_012184565.1 Aspergillus floridensis
GGGGCGTACGTAGACTATGTGCATTGCGTTAGCTTTAGCTTTGAAAACTCCTGTTGGGTTGGGGGTAGGGGGTAGGGTAGGTAGGGTATCGTGAGGAAAGTGTCGACTCTGCGGATGTGGACGCAAGGCGGAGATAAACTTACGTGCAATTGGGGGGGGTGGTTGTTGCGGGCGCTGCGACAGCGGCCATTTTTTGTTGCTGGTGCACCTGGGTGCCTTTCGTGTTGAGTGGGTAGGGGTGTAGAAATTTAGGGGGTTATGGTGTCGAGATCAACGGGAAATGCGCGCGGTGAAGGTGAGGTGCAGATGATGGAGCTTCCGTTCTGTAAACTTGCGTAGCGGCCGGCGGAGGAGGAGGAGGAGGAGCAGCCTGTCCGAGAGGAAGCGGTGCCGCTTTAGTGGGCGGGAGCTTGAGGTCTAGTCAGGTGATCTGAGTCTAGATCCGTGAGTGGTTTAGCTTACCTAATCTTGAACGATCTCCGTACCGCGACTACCATTACAACTCGATGAGCAACACAAATAATAATGGCCAGACATGAAGATCTGTCGCTGGGCGATGTGCTCCTGGAGATGGGATCTGAAGTTGAGAGACTTGGTTCTTCTCCTCGGACAGGTATACTGTACTTTTAGACCTAGCGTCTGACTGAGTATACTATGGACAGCTTTAGCTTTCTCTGATATAACATTCTGCGAACCGCTGGCTTGACCGGATATCCTCGTCACTTCTGAAGAGAACCTGAGCATATATACTACTATTCAGAGTATTCATTCGAGATGCCAGACAGAACAGCACGTCTGTTTGACACTGTGTTGCAGCGAGACGACACATCCTGCAAGTTGGCATGCACCCAGCGGTCCCGCTTTGCATCATGCGGGCGCAGGTTCTTATCCGGCTCACAGCTCAGCAACGACGGGGATCAGCGAGCACCCGCGGTCGTGTGCGGGCTGCGCGTACTCGGCGCATACCTGGGTCCCTTGCGCGTTGGTAGTTTAGAAGTTCGCGAAGATGTAGGCGGGGTCGTGGGTGGCGGAGAAGCCGTTGATGTGGAGTATTGGTGGGATGGGGGGGGGGGGAGGCATTGTTTTCTTGGAAGTACTTGTGGAAAGGGGAGGGGAGATGAGATGCAAGCGACAGTTGGTTTGGTGAGACTGTGCGGGTGTATTTTATGCTGTAGTAGGCGAGGACAGAAGGCAGAAGGCAGATTCAGGGTAGAGTTCAAATGGTGCTGATCGAGGAGACTATAGTAGAGAGAAATGATCACAGAAGAATTATGCAATCAGGATTGTCGACTTCAAGAGATTTTGTTCAGGTGAGGATGAAGTGCATTCTACATAGAAACCATCCTCGTAACTTAGAAGCTGGTATCACTTGAAAATACTAGGACTAACCATGATAACGATCAATTAAACAGTAGAGATTTATATTATTAGAGAGTCTCTCAAATGCTCGTAAGTCCACAGGACGACAGTTGCAATTGGACAAGGCAAGCAGTATAAATACTTAGCTCCACTGAATGATTTTTGAAGGTGATTCTATAGATTGCATAAAATGTTTTCAGAAAGAGGTTGCCTTGCAGCACACCAGAGACTACTTACTATCTCATATATAGAATGCCCTACCTATTAGCCAGAACAATTACGCACATACAGCAATAGATCAGAGTCAAACACCAATCAATAAAATCAGAGTGTACAATCTATCCACCTGCACATCACACACATCGCCAAGTCCTAACACTCAACACAGAAACTGCTCCGTCCCGATTTCCCACCCCGTGGTATTCAACTCCATCTCGCGACGCAGCAAGAGAGTCAAGGTTGAAGGTGAGTATGCAAGGCCACCAGTACCACTTAAACCCTCAGCCATTTCAACCAAAGAAAACTCCTCTGATTGAGGCGAGATGCTTGTCCACCTCTCCTCTTCGTCACTCTGGCAACCTTCATCCGAGCTCGTTTCCGCCATACTCGCTTCCATCATACCCGAAGGCCGCACCGAGATTTAGAACCCTGCTGTACTGACCGTGGTAGGTGGTAGGACGTTGTGATCCTTCATTTTTGTAAATCGTCTTTTCGCTTCTGGCTTTCCTTGGTTGCCGGTGCCTTTGCAAAGCTTATATCTTCATGGAAGCTAATACATTGCCCAGAAAAGCTACGACTGGTTTGGGAGATGACTCGAAGCCCACCTAATGTCAAATATACGCATCTCATCCGGATGGGTTTAAATCATAGAAGCAGGACTCTCTGTATGCCTGCCCCAGCGCCCGAGTTCTTTTATAGCCCCTACGGCACACGGTCTATTTGGTGCCCCTCCCCGTTGTACGTGGTCGATGATAGCAATAATACTGCAAGTCAGTCGCGACCAAATTATCTCAAATTAACTCAGTTCTTTGAAGGGGAAGAGGGTCGTACTTGCAACGAAGAACCATCAATATATCATATCCATTAGTTTATAGAGCAGCGGGTTAAGATCACCATCCGCATTGTATAACACTACCGAAGACCTCGTAGCCTCGTTACTCTAATGAGAGATTACCTCACCCTGAATATTCTGCAAGTGGCTCATGTGAAAAGATCTAGGTTTTGCATAAACTCGAAAAGTCTGAGGTAAACATGGGTCCTAGCAATTGATGAAGATCAAAATAGTCAGAAGCGGTGCTTAAAACCTCCTGAGATCTTTCCGCATTAGGTAACTTTGGTAGAGCCGACCACAGTTCATAATAAGACGGTCTACTGCTGCAGACATTTATTAGCTTACATTAGGATTTCCACTAAGCATAATTGTATCGACACCCTACTTACCCATCGATTGTTCAACAATCCAATTCGAGGAGAAACAATCCTTGGAGACAATCGCTGGTTTGTGAGAACTATTAATCATGTTTTCTGGATAGGCCCTCTAACCTGTTGGTCGGTTTCGCTCCCGAGATCTAGATCAGGCCATTTGATATACTATCGTATAAAGAATAACTAACGTCTGATGCTAAAAAAAAAGGGTGGTTGATCATAACGCTACTCGCTCAATATATTCTGGTGAATGACTTTACGCGGTAGGCTTCTCTCTCGTATCATACTCCAGGTACTTAGGACCGCTTCCAGTGGTACAATCACCTTTCTACATATTGAAAGGTAAAGCTCCCCAACCTGCTCTTAGATAAAGATGCTCATGCCAGCCAACTTGGAATGGCGAGAGCTGGGGTTGTATTGACAGCAATTGGCGTCGTCCTTGCTGCTATCACAGGCTTTTGATGGTACGGCACCTGCAGGAGTCAATCACTTGAAGGTTTCTGACATATGTAGGGCTTCCTAAGCGACAAGGAAGAACCACGCTCGCGGGAAGCAGTGTGCTATATTCGAGATCTAGGTAGCGTACCTCCTGGAACAACAATTAGGTGAGTGCATGCGGGAGAGAGTCTGATTTCGAATTCGGCTGTAGCCTGTTCTCCCACATATGGCAGGTAGGTTGGGTTTGAGCCTGACGAGGAGGAAGGGGGCAGTTGTTGAGATGGAGAGTGAGGCTAGGCGATGATTTGATCATTTCCTTGCTTGTAGTTTGGGTTGAATCATGCTAGTTAGCTTATGCTATTCCAGTTACACTTGGAAGAATATGAAAGTAGACTACCCACTCGTTCCAAGACTTTTGGATTGAATGGGCTGAGTGAGATTGGTTGGGGTTGGGTTGGGTTGAGTGGGTAAAGTTGGTGGGTGGTGGACTTTGATATCCTGCACAGTATGGGAAACCCTGGACGATAATTGGTTACGGTATATGATCTGTGCAATTGTCTAGGCACAGTACGGGTCATATGTGTACAGTAGCAGGTGAACTGCACGCATCCACCGAACACACAGCTTCAACAGAATTAGATCTATCAGCGGGGGGTGAAGATCGATTATTTTTACAAGAGTATGCGCACATAGATAAGAACCACACAACCACTGCCAATACCGGTTACACATCGCGTCGCGTCCCCAAACGGCCAGGATGAGAATCCACCAACCACAGAAAACAATACACCTACGCTTACGGAAATGCCCGAAACTATATACATATACATAACCCCAAGCTAGGCTGCAGTGGAAAACAAGTCAACTCAACTGCCGGTCTGGATTAGTTTGTTCCCCTCATGATGAAGAAAAGAGGTCTACAGCACGTCTGCAGTCTGTCTAGAGTCATGGTGTAAAATTATAAGCAGCGACTGTGCTTGACGTTGCCGTTCTAATCGGCCTTTTTGCCCTTGTCGACGGGCAAGGGAGTCTCGCTGGGAGTTTCGGGTTCGGGCTCGGGTTCATCAGTAATGGTCGCGGGTTCAGCAGCTTCTGGCTCTTCGCTGGCGACTCCTGCCTCGAACTCTCCCTTTATTTCTGGCGTGGGCGATGGCACCGCCGAGACAGGGGCAGACGCGGCGGCCTTCGTTTCATCCAGGGGAGGGAAGATCTCCTGGAACAGGTCCGGCAGGAACCGGTCGAGGCGCTTTTTGGTCTCGGTCCAGATCTTTTCTCTGGTTGCGTCCTGGGAAGGCGGCACGAGGTATCCGCCGTCGGCCATAACCAGTAACATATTCTTGAGACTCTCGGGGATGGCTTCTTGCTGTGAGGGGTATCAGTCTTGTTTCCGTGATTACCAGAGTGAAAAAAAAGCATACCAAACTATCGCCCTGGCCGCTATTCATCATCCGATCCAAAATATCCAAAATCCGCAGCCAGAGGTCGAGCATCCCGTCCCAGTTGGGAAGCTGGTCCAGATACCGTAGGAAGATCTTGCACACCAGTGTGGCCACCTGCACGCGCGTCTCGCCCATCCCCACGGGGTCCGAGTGGTAGACTTCGGGTTTCAAGAGGCGGAGGATCAGAGGGAAGAGCACCTGGTCGAAGATCGCGGTCCATTCCTTCTCGTCGGTGGCGCTGATCTGGAGGGAAAGGAGGGTTCGTTGCAATGTCGAAACGGCGTGGTGACGGATGTCTCGGCAGGGGTTGATGCATTGGGCCGTGAGAGACTGGAAAATCGGAGACCAGTAGGCTGACCAGGCTGTTTTGTGTCAATTAGTGTTTTCGACTGGCTGAGCTGGCTACATACCTTCGTTCTCTTCGAGGTGCGATTGCTTGATCAGCGCCGGGATGCGGCGTGTCAAGTGGAAGACAAAGTTGATGGCCTTGACTCCCCTCGCAACCACTTCGTTCTCGGTACTAGATCTCGGATGCTTGACAGCCTTGCGTCGGCCGTGTGCATCCCTCTGTCGCTCTTCAATGTAGCCCACACTGCCAGCGCTGATGAAGTCGTTCGCCAGGCCAACAGCAGACTCGTAGTTATCAGCCGTGACAATCGGTGGGTTCAATTCGACAATGGTCTGCAGCAGGCTGAACACCAGCGGAGCCGCTTCCTGGTGCTGGTGCAGCCTCTGCAAAATGGACCAGAAGTCCGGCGAGGCGGAGACCTCATTCCGCAGAGCCTCCGCATCAAGCATGCATCGTGAAAGGCTCTTGACTACAGGAATGGCAATGCTTTCAAGAATGTCCTGGTCAAAGCCCGAAATCCCATGGAGAATCACCGGCACACGCATATAAGGCTGGTCCTATCGTCCGTCAGACTTGTATGATGAATCTTACCAGAGGGGGCCATACATAGCTCAAGCGCAGCAAGTTCATGAGATAGTAAATGATCCGTGACAGCGCCAAGGAGTGGATGTTCCGGGCATCCCGGACAAAAGCTTGCAGAGAGGTCACAAGTCTTTCGCCAAGGCTTTCCAATGTCTTGGAATCCCGGAGAGTGAGGACAGTGGCCAATTCCAAGAGGTAGAGCATGCCCGGATCGTACTTCGGCTTACTGGCATTGACTCTGCCGTTAGCCGCCCTGGGCCCAGCTGCCGGACGCTCCGACTTGACAACGATAACGGCCGGGGCGCTTTCTTCAGGGAGTTGGTCCAAAAGGGCTTCCACCAGCATCGTCACGGTCTCCAAGGGAAGGGTCCTGAAACGTTAATACACAACAACCACAAACGGATGCATTTGACTCACTTGATGTTGCCCAGAATTTCATCGATGGAGCATGCTGAGATGCAGTCAACCGTACACAATGTGTTATCCAGCTCCTCATCCGACGGCTCGGGAGGCTCATCCGCTGCGTAGCTGGATAGATATGAGGTGAATGCAGACAGCAGGCCCGTCTCAGCGCCTCGTCCGTCGCGCTCCACGACTTGCGAGGGGTTCTGCAGCGGAATCGGAGACAGCTCGAGCTCCGCGTTGAGACTAGAACTGAAGGGGGGAATAAGAGCGTTGATGAAAAGATTGTTGAGAATGCGGATTACATGGGTCCAGCCCTCTTGAACCGTAGCCTCATTGCCCGCGAGAACTCGGAAGAGGACAACCGCGGCCAATTGAGCTCGGAAGTCGCGTCCAAATTTGACGGCCAATTCGCTGACCATCACAATCTTCTCTCCAGCCTGCACCTCTGTGTTGAGGGCGGTGCTGGGAGGATTCTCCGTGGCTAGAGTGCTGATCGAAGCCAAACAGAAGACAATGCGGTCAAAGGCAGCCGTCAGACCATAGCGGGCAGCGATCTGCGCACACTGGTCGAAGCCCGTCACCACGCGAGAATAGACGGCATCGTCCGAGGCGGACATGAAGACATACGACAGCGTCGCGATCACGGGTCTCCAGGTAGCTTCGAACATCTCCGCATCATAGATGTTCGTCTCGCCCACCACAAGCTCGCCTGCCGAAGAAGACTTCAGCAGCAGCTCCCGCCATGCATAATCGAATGCATGCTGGTTATCATGCTCCTCAGGCAGGATAATCTCATTCTGCTTAATAGAGTCATAGACGCCTTGCAGGAACTCTGGCGCGAAGTCCTGGCCTGCGTTGACACCCCGCAGGTTTCGAGAGAAATCCGTACAGGACATGCGATTCTGCGATCTGATATTGGAATTGTATAAATCAGTGTTCAGCATAATGATACCATAAGTCAACACGAAGAGAGCATCCTTGTCCGCAATCTCGGTAGGCTGAGCCTTTTGCATGTACTTGTCTGTAAAGGTGGTAACGATACGCTCGATCAGCGGCGATTCACCGGGCAGGCGGAACGCACCCAGGAGATCGCGAAGGGCGTCGACCACACTCTGGCCAGAGAAATCAAAAAGATCGACAAAGGCATCGAGCAGCTTTTCGTTCGAACGTTTGGAGATGAATTCGCCCAGAACCTTCTTTGACAATCGAGTGGTCCCTTTCAAGAAACGAGCGATGAGGACCGGATCGTCGGGATTTTCGATAATCCCCTGAGAGGCTAGGTAGGCGATTCCCGCCTTGGGGTCCTCGTTGAATTTCTGAGCTCCTTTGATAATGATCCTCTTAGTCCGACGCTGATGGTGAAGTTCATCCTTGGATGGAAAGCCCTCCGACGGAAACTCCTCGTCTAAGCGATCGTAGATGAATTGGACATAGCCCAGGAGAGCATCCAAGCACAGAGGCGGCACATTGGTCGTGCTCCAGGTGGCTGAATCGGGAAACGCACTCCGAGAAAGCAACCCGATCATGTCCTCGCAGAGGTCCGCGCGGTCGATATCACAGTCGTAGTTGATGAACAACTCCACCATAAAACTTGGGATCCGTGCCAGCACGCCAATACTCTCCACCATCGCTTCCCGAGTTTCCGGCTTCCGAGAGCCTCCTTCGAGACCGAGCTTCTGGCGGTCTTTCACAGGGACCGGAGTCGAACGGCCGCTGTTCGACTGCGAGGGAGAGGGCTTCACCAACTTAGGCCTTTGGGGTATCCCATCGTACAGGGCTGGGTTGATTCCTGGCTCCTTGGGTATTTCTACCTTGGGATGGAGACAGGCAACCAAGTACGACAGATAAAGCTCCTGCTGGAGCTTCAGCACCGAGCGACAAGTCAATAGCAAAGTACCTGCCACCCTGAGCGACCCCGTCAGAATGGCAATATTCTCGGACCGAACCAGCTGAAAGAGATAGCGACACAAATCATCTTGTGCCAAGTTGGCTAGACTCGGATGCTTCGCGATGGAGGGACCAGCAACCTCCAGGGCCACGTCAATGATTCGGAGGGCCATCACTTTCATTGGCTCGGTATGCTGGCGGTTGTGCGGGTCCAACAGATCGATCAAAACTCGGAATAATTCGCGGATGGAGGGCAGTGAATATGGTTTGATGTCCTCGCCATCATCGTCTTGAGGATTGGGAGGAGCGGTCACGGCGACTCCGCTCAGTGACTGGTCGGGAGTACTATCTCGACTACTGCGTTCCCGCTCTACAACGGCCGTGTCCGAACCTATGGCGGATGGGTGCTGAGAAGTCACTGTGTCTCCATCGACGGAAGGATCCATTTTGAGATTGACCTGCTCCGGGTCTTTGGGTGCCCGGGTCTCCAGGTCTGTTTCCAAGGTTTGCGAGACGTCTAGGTGAGTCAAGCGGGAGAAGATGACCTGGCACATGTTGACCATTGCCATTTCAGCCGATCTCCGCAGGACCTCCGATAGACGGACCTGACAGCACATACTCAGACCGGTCTCCATCATCTCACAGACACTCTCATCTCCCAGCAAGTCCCCTTCCGGTCGCGACAGCATGCCTTCCATCAACTTGAGGATGCGCAGCAAGACGATCTCATCGGCGGCGGAGTCGCTGGCCTCGAAGCGGCAGTGGGTAATGGCGGCGGAGAGGAGTTGCATGGCCATGGGCAGCCTGGGTGAGTCGCGACTGATGATCTCGTAGGCGAAGAATTTGGTGAGGGCCACCAGGGCCAGGGAGGTGATTGCGGCCGAGGTGGACGAGGAACGAACGACCTGGAGGAACGGATGCAGCAAGGCGGGGGCATCGAAGGTTCGGATATCTTTGCAGCCCTTGAGATCGCTCCGTAATCTGGTGAAGGCGGAGATTAGAGGATTATCTTGCATGCTCTTGCCTTTTTTCCCTCTCAGGCCCCATCGGTTGGCTAAGGCATGGTCATCGTCGGCGGAGGATAGGCGGGAGGATGGACGAGTGGGCGTATTGCCATTCCGCGGACTCGGAGGGGTCGAGGTATCACGGTCGTAGACTCGTGAGACAGCGCCGCCTCCCAGGATGGCTGAAACGGAAGAATGAGCCCAACGGGTGTGCTTCCGCATGGCGGAGGTGACGGTGATACATTCTGTGATCACCAGCGCGACCGGGTCGACCGCGATGGGGAGGGTTGAGGACGACATAACGAGTGAGGGGGGAGTTAGGGGGAGAAGGGGGAGAGGATGTCGAGGTTGAGTTGAAAGAGAGCGGAAGGAGATTGCTCAACGAGGGGGCAATGTCAAACCATGGCCCTACTAGAGGGGAAGAAGTTCAACAAGAAGAGAGCAAGAGAGCAAGAGAGAGAGAGAGAGAGAGAGAGAGATGGAGATAGAGAGCGAAGAGCATGTATGCGGGCGGGAACTCAACAGCTGGTCAGTATTCTGCTGCTCCGAGGCGGAGAGAACGCTGCAGTCCCAATTGGGATTAGCGCCATGGGCTACCCCGGGGAAGACATCGGAGGTGAAGTACTGCACCGTACAAATTTACATCGAGAGTGACTTAACTTATCAGATTGTGCATTGAAGTTCATTTATCGCAACTACTATTTCTACTGATACGCAGTACAGACCACTTATCACTAAACCCATTACCCCAAATCATACATCCACCTCAACAAGTCCTGTCATCATATTCATCATCCTCCTCCTCCTCCCCCACCATGCAGGCATCACTGGAGTTACGTGCTAAGCCCGAAGAAATAATCAAGGATGGCAGCTTGTGTCTCGAAATAGTCCATATTTTCCTTACATGGGGGCCGAAACGCGTGTTGCAGGCGAAAGCCGATGACGGAATGGATTGAATCAAGTCAGAACTCAGCTCGGATGACGAAGTTATTCCCAGCCTCCCAGCCTCCTCAAAAATCGGGTGGAAATAAGATTGTCTGGACGCCAAGGGCGCATCCATGGTTGAAAGAAGAAGCAACCAGGCTGAAGGCGGTCGGCCGCTTTTTTTTGCGGCTCCACCATTACCCTTTCCATCGTCGACAATCACCGTCCAGTTACTGTCAGAACTCGTCGGGCAAAGCTTACCATTTCAGCCCGGCGTAGGGCAGTCAGGGCATTTCAGGGCATTCAGGGCAGTCACCAGTTGAACCAGTTGAACCCCTGCAGTCGGAAAATGATGTCAAACCCGTAACTTACCCACTTCTTCTAGACCGTTGTGTGTTGACACTTTTGTTGGTTCTACACGTGTCGCGTCCGTGTCCATGGATACACTTCTGTCAGGGACACTGCAACAAGCAGTAGTCAATAACTATCCAATCACTTCTAGATACTTAGTAACTACTTGCTATAAGTGACTATTTCGAGTACAATCAGCGCTCGACAATCTACACTAGAGTTAATACAATAATCCCCATACTATCTGCCGCTTGTAATCAGACCCAATCAGCACTAGTCCATCGGCCAGATCCATGCGGAGCTGAGCTGAAGGCCAGCCACTCGGCCTTGTTAGAGACACTCAAGACACACTCACTCAATCACATCAATCAATCATCAATCAATCACCAATCAACCATTAATCAATCAGTCTTTCTTCCTCGTCTTCCCCTGCAGTGAGTGTCCTTGTCTTGTCCTGTCGGATCTGGCCTTGTCTTGCCCCTCTTTTTCTTCTTCTTTCTCCTCCTCTCCACTATCACTCCTACTGCCACTTCCTTTCACACTGCCCACTTCTCCGGCTTCTTGCTTTGCGCCCGCCGAGAAACGCGTCCCCTCTCCACCTCCACCTCGAACTGCTGGCTGCAGTTCAGGTTGTCACCCAACCTTCCCGGCTTCGTCCTGCGTCCTGCGTTCTCCTCTTCTCCGATTACTTTCGCACTCTCTTCCCTTCCTCGTCCTCTTCTCTTTCTCTCACCTCACCTTGTTCCTTCTCTTCATCTCTTTCTCTTCATCTCCTGCACATGGAGGGGTGTCCTTCTCTCGTCCTTCGCATTGTATAACGCCTGTCCTTCGTTTCTTCTCCTTTGCGCCACACCCAATAGTATTATGTCTTTGGTCAATCTTTCGCTTGTCATCGACCCTCTTTAATTGTTCCCCTCTCCGACTACCCTGGACTTGTCGTCCAGCACCAACTGCCGTGACTAACCGTCTCAACATTTTCTCTTTTCCTCTTCATCTATAATCATTTGCAGACTTATACTTTTGTGTCTAATCTAATTTTGTCGTGCTTGTGTGATTTCGCTCCTTCCTCCCCCCGTGCGGTTGTATGCGATTTCAGCTCCTGCCATCTCCGCCAACATGGCGACTGTCACCAACGCCCCCGCGGACCTGCCGCTCGAGCAGTTGTCGCTCTACCACGCCTCCGACCCCTACATTGCCTCCGTCTTCGTCTTTTACGGCCCCGTCGCGACCGCGAATGCCACCGTCAGTAGTTCGCGCATCCAGGCGCATATCGTGACCCCCGCCGGCTTCCAGAGCTATCCCCGCATCACCATCTCTCCCGCCGCCCCGCTGTACGCCGCCGTCAACCACCTGCCCCGCGAGAAGCAAGGTGACGAGGTCAGTCGCGGTCTGGCCGTCAGCATGCTGAAGTACTTCGCAGAGCTGTCTGACCCAGCCAAAGAATGCCTTCAGGCCATGGCTCACGCGGGGAAACCAGGTGTCAAGGTTCCCAAACTCTTCGACGAGATGCATGCGGCTGATTTTGCGAATCGAATGACAAAAGTTGAACATACCTCCGAGTTAGTGCGCGACATTCAAGGCGCCTTTCAGGAGCGCAAGGTGCCCTGGGTCGATATCGATGTCGTTTTGCCCGCCGGGACGATCAAAGCTCCCGAGCCCGATAATGATGATAATGTTTATGATGGTAATGCAGACTTCTATGACGGCCCCGACCTCCGATATGGCCCATATACCGCCCTCATTCAGACTCTGGGCGCCCCTATGTTCCTTCCCACCTCCCGACTCAAGCGCGCACCTTCCCAGCCGACCAACGTGAGCAAATCGAAGATATTCTCCGCCAGTCAAAAACAGGCTCTGCGATTGACCATGTGCGAGCTGGTGGATACGGAGGAGCGCTACGTCAACAAGCTTTACACTCTCGTCTGCCAGGTGGCGGAGGAATACCGAATGAAGGCTCAATTGCGCCTGTCATCGAGTACGAGTCCGGACGAGGCTGATCTGGCGACTCTGTTCCCCCCGTGCTTGAATGAAATCCTTCAGGTGAACATGGGCTTTTTGAGCGTGATTCGTCAAGTTTTGGAAGAGACAGAGAAGGACGCCATTGCAGATATGACTGAAGATACGGAGCTTTCATCGTCCATGTCGCAGCGGACATCCTCCAAGGAGGACAAAGACACTATCGGTGCTGTGGCATTTGCGGACGCACTCCTGGACTGGTTCCCACAATTCTCCGAGCCGTATGCGGACTACATGCGGGCCCATACCGGCTTCACTCAGACGTTGAACTCGTTCATGAAAGATAAGAATTCCAGTTTCTCCAAGCGCGTATACGAGACTGGGGAACAGAAACTCCGCTCACTCCTCATGGAGCCTGTCCAGCGTCTACCCCGATATAGCCTCCTCATCGACACCATGACCAGTAGTCTGCCGTTGGTACACCCGGCCGTGCGCCCACTGCTGAAGGCGCGTGATGTCATCAAAGACATCTGCTCCCTCGACGATGCCTCGACCGCCAACCATGATCAGAGTTTCCGACGGCTGAAGGAGCTGGTCGACGGCTGGCCATCCACCATACTGCCAGCCGGCCGTCTCATCACAGCGGTGGATTTCAACGAGCTATCGCCTCCGTACCATCTCGATCTTGCAGAGGAGCCCAGCCCGGGGATCATGCTGATCTATAAGAACTGCCTGGTTTTGTTGTCTAAAGCGAT
Organism: Aspergillus floridensis; assembly: GCA_012184565.1. Lineage (NCBI taxonomy): Eukaryota > Fungi > Ascomycota > Eurotiomycetes > Eurotiales > Aspergillaceae > Aspergillus > Aspergillus floridensis. Next base: position 12,875 of record WOUI01000109.1, read on the forward strand.
GGGAGGTCGAACAACCGCGCGCGGTCTTCTGGCGGACCTAGACAACGCCGCATCAGCCACTCCGGCAGCCACCAATATCCCCCTGGTACCAGAGCTGCGGGTGGTTCAAGTGTATGATCTGCACAACGTTCGATGCATGCAGTCTAACTGTGGACGTATTCTGTTCCTAGCGCCCATGTCGGTGAAGTCGCGACCCAATCAAAACACCACCGTCGACTTGCTTGCGCTGGAGCCCGTGTCCATGTATGAAGGACGCGCCGCTCGCATCATCGAGGAGATTGTGAAGGCCAAGATCGAAGGTCGATTCTCAGAAAGTGAGCGGGAGAATGGAAAGTGGACATTGCGCAGTCCATCCGGGACGGTGGCCAATCTTGGTGTTTTGGCATGTGTGTTCGAGGAGGAGACGGCCGCCAAAAGACCCAATGCATCAAAAATCCGGATGGTTTTCAATACTCCCCGCGCAGTCTGCAGCCAAACATTATCAAGTTCCGATCTCGAGGTTATTGTGTCGGTCTCCGCGTCGAGCGAGGACCAGTTTCGCGTGGACATTGACTCTGTCGTGGGCCATGCATCCTCCGATCTTGTAACCGCGGACAGCTTCGTTGCAGTACTGTCTAAGCGCCGTAAGTATGATCAATACCTGCATGTGTGTTGGTTTGCTGACCGCAAGTTAGTGTCTAATGTGCTACTCCCGCTGCATGGCCCACAGAACCGCACGATGACCGAATCGATAGTGCATTCCAACTTTGAAGTTCTGCGGTATCTCGCCTCTCATCTCATGGCCAACTTCAAAGTCCCGCGTGGATTTCGGCCGCCATCAGCCTCGAAGCTACTGTCGAGTCTGCTGGGTAGCCACCAACCCAAGGAAAACAGCGCGGGCAGCATAAAAATGCCCAGCTCAGCAGCGCTGCTTGGTGAATTTCCTCGTATGCCGCCGCCTCGAGGGAATATTCCGCGTTCCAATACGCTGCCTTCAGCATTTCCAGGGAAGGAAGAGAGTCCAGTCAAGATTTCTGTGATTGGCGCGCCGCCTTCGAGGGGGCAGGAAAGCCCGTTCAGCGCCCTGGAGCAGACCTTTGCCGCGTTCGCTCTCGCCCTGCAATCGCGGAGTGGAAACATTGTTGGACGCTCTCTACGAGGCCGAGACAACGTGGACCGCTCGTCCGTCAATGAGCTGTATAATATCCTCCTGGAAGACCCCGGCAAGATCCAAGCTGCGGCTGAGGTGTCGGTCGATACATTGTTCGTGGCTTTTGAGACGTTCATGGCCAATGCATGGCGCGAACACATGGGGCCCGTAATCGATTCGTCTTCATTGAACTCGTTGCAGAGCCAATTTGACAGCATGTTCCCGCGAGATTTCGAGGAGAGCTTCCGCAGATTTCTTGCCGACATGAGCCCCCAAAATCGCCGTGCGCTCGCTTCTATGATTCGGCTGCTTGCAGAGCTTCTTGATGCCTCGGGGAATGACGGCGATCGTGGTGCGTTAACGGCAGCCTTTGCAGAGGTCCTGACGGTCGAGGGAGATCCGATGCAGTACATCTCCCTGTTGGATCGTCTTGTCGATGACTTTGATAATTTGTTTGACGAGTATATCCCCGGAGGCGCCGATCTGGAAGGCACGCTCAATTGCGACCAGACCAAATCGGTGTCCCAGACTGCAAGCTCGATGAACTCCAATGCGTCGTCGTTTCGGAAGCGTTTCGGATTCAGCCTGCACCGCGATAACTCCAAGTCGGAAACAGAGAGTAAAGTGTCGTCCATTTTGCGAACGCTGAGCAAAAGTAAAGGATCGGGCGATTCTGAGCCCGGGACACCGCGCGGGTCACTGCTGCTCCGGTCCAAGTCCATCGATGTCGACACGGGGCTGGTTTCGTTACTGCGGCCAGGCTCCCGCGATCGCCCGGGTGCGTCCACATCACAAGAGCATCTTCGTCGTCCTGGAAGCTCTCAGGATGAGGCTTCCTCGTTATCCTCGATTCGAGGTATTTCTACTAATGGGGTGGTAAGGATCAGGAGGAGACGGCGGAGCTCTCTGTCCGACATCAGACCAGGCACGGCGTCATCTGACGTGTCGATCTTATCTACCAGCCAAGGACAGAGACCCATGACTCCGTCATCGTCGCTTCCCACCCAGCCGCGAGCGGAGGCGATGACGCCAGCGGGCCAGACACGGCCGCAAACAAGTCACGGCTCAGGCTCGGTCCGCAGCACGTCCCCTGCAAAGAGTGCCTCGCCCACGCGGCTGGCGTCTCCAACCCGCCGATCCCCGACCCGCCCCGTCACACCCAGTCGCAAGGAGAATATCGACCCCAAATTACCGCAAACCGACCGGGCCCCGAGAAAGAAGGCCGACGCAACGGGCTCTCCTCCCCCGGAAATCAAGAGACGATCGCGGGCAACCAGCATCCCTTCCTCTAGAGTGCCTGGCTTGAAGGAGCGACCGATGCAGATCAATGGCTCCGACGCAAGACGCTTACAACCAACCCTAGGCTCGCAGAAGACGCCGAAACTACGTCTGCAAAGTCCACAGAAGGTGAGCTTTTTCTTATGTTGTGTGTGGCACTCTTCTAACAGCTGCAGCTCCGGGATCGTCTCAACAGCGAGAAGAAGGCCCAAAATATCGCTTCCTTGGGACTGAAGGATGAGCTCGAGCTTATTGGCGCGGAACTCAATGCATTGAGACTGAACCCGACGCCGTACAAGGGCGATGGCAAGCTTCACTCCCTTGACGAGCCGTTTGCCCCTTCGGCCGCCAACGCCGCGCTGGCTTCCCGGGTCCGTAGCCTCGAGACGAGGTTCGAGACGTTCTCGGAGGAGATGAATGGCCGGACTGCCTCGATCGAAAGAGACCTGGAGTCATCGTTGGTGGTGAGTGAGCGACGGGCCAAGAAGCTGGACGAGCTCTACCGGGAGGCCAGCGCCGAGAACGAGGCTCTGTATGATCGGTTCAATACGGAGCTGGAGAAGATCGCCAAAGACATGCGGACGGGGAACGGGGAAGAGTCGCTGAAGTCGCAGCTGTCGTCGGCGCTGGAGGAGATTGGTCGCTTGAAGAAGGAGAACTTCCGACTGAAGCGTGAGGTGGGAGGGTTGCGTGCGCAGCAGGCGGCCGTTGCCTTGCTGAAGGCGAGTGAGTAGATGATTTCTGTTTTGTGTCACCACCAGGCCAATCGCCTGATTTTCTTTTTCTCGAACTGGTGCATCGACTTGGGTCTTTCCTTGAAACAACTTTCCTTGTGTGTGTCTATTTGTCTATACGGCATTATCTTGTTGGATGGGGCATAGCATCCGTGTCTTGATTTTTTTTTTTCAGTCTGGGGGCAATGGCGGGGTTTGATTTTCTGGGGGCTGGGTTCTTGGGGCTTTTCAACCATCGCATGGTCACGGAGTGTATAGCCTTATGGGGGTCGAACTTTCTTGATACTTCTGGTGTGTCAATCAGAATTCAGAGGTCTTTTTTTATTGGCGGTTGTTATTGTAGATGTAGGTTGTTTGCTGCTGGTAGGTTCTGGGATGCGTATCATCAACTGAGCATGATATCTTGAAATTTCCGGGGTATTTCGTAGTAGAAGTTCCTCAGGTACTAGCTTGGATTATGTGGAGTTTGTAAATGATACATAGTTTATATTATAGGTTATACAGTATGTACAGTACAGGAACTAGTAGGAGTGACTACTGCTCCCCCTCCGCCTCCGATTCCCACCTCATCAATCGTAATGTCCCCGCCCGATCCACCATCTTATACCGCCATTCCCAGCGGAGGCTCTTCCCCTCCGGCCATTCTTGTTTGAGTGGTGGCGAGGAAGGAAGCCACAGATCCAGCGTCGGAAGGGCGAGGGGGATTTCTTCCTCTTCTGCCGCTGGTGGTGGTGGTGGTGGTGCCCGTGTCTTGGGTGTGTTCCACCCTTGTTGGGATCGGGAGATTTGGTCGGGGGATGGGGATGGTGGGGAAGTTGGATTTGGAGTTGTGCTTGTGCTTGTATGTGTGTGTAGAGTTGTAGTTGTGGTTGTTGTGGTTGTATCCGAGACCGGTGCCGCGACTGTCGAGGTGTCTACTTCCTCTTCCCCATCCTCGACAGTGACGGTTTGCTGCTGCTGCTGCCGCTGCTGCTGCTGCTGCTGCTGCTGCCGAACAAGCACCTGCACCAGCACGGGGATAGTGAATCGCGTGCGTCCGGGGCTGACCTGCGCGAGGAGGCGGGTGAGGGCTTGGGGGTCTGCTGCTATTCTTCCCTGCTGGTTTCCGTTTTGTACATTATCGGTAACACTCCCACTCTCACTATCACTATCAGCATCGGCTTTCGTTCCCATCTGGGCAAGAATCTGCTCCCCGTCGGTCTTGTTTGCGTGCTTGCAGGGATCGTGGTGGTGTGCTGTTTGTGTTGGGCTTAACTGGCGGAGGATGTTGAGGTCTGCTTTTTGGAGGGGGCGGATGCGGAGGTGTATTTTCCGGGGTTCTGGGTTTTGAGAACTGATTCCGGGGTTGAGGTTGGGGTTGGGGATCGATTTTGGTGGTGTGGAGCTGCTGCTGCTGCTGCTGGACCAGCCCACGCGGAACCAGTATCTGTTATCCCAGATGTGCCATTGCTCTTGCTCCTGCTCCTGCTCCTGCTCCTGCCGTTCAGTAGTGGTGACAGATCCCTCCGTGCAGAGGTGGAAATCCAGAACCGGGAGCCGGTTCTTCATGTACGGTTGGCGGGAGAGGAGCCATGTTTTCTGGTCATTGCTGGTGCTGTTCTTGGGGGTATCAGACCCGTGGGCGTGAGTTGCAGCAACTCTCAGAAATAAACTCTCCTCGCCCTTCTTCTTCGGGGCCAACGACAGGGGCTGGAACAGCACGCCGCCTAGCGTGAACGACTGCTCCTGCTCCTGCTGCTCCTGCTCCTGCTTGCCCCGAAACACCCTCGCCACAAACGGCTCGAACGCGCGCAGCGGGAAGTGATTATCCGGGAACGGGGAGACGAGCTCCGTGATGCGGCGGAGGGCGAGGGCTTGTATTTGGGTTTGTACACTTCGCTCAACAGCAGCTTCACCCTGGCCCTCACCCTTACCCTTACCAACAGAATCACCGCAAGATACAAGGGAAGGAAACCTAACGCCCACGACCCCCGTCTCCGGCACGAACCCCCCAACCTCACACAACCCTAATAACGTCTCCGACTCCCGCTCAGCCGTCCTGATGAGTCGACGACTCGCCCCCATCAACCCCAACATCGACCCCTCGCGCAGCGCCCGTGGCAACTTATGTTGTGCCAACAGACTCCGTATGGCATTCCGGGGCGTCAGCGTGGGATCGAAATTTGTCGGGTCGGAGACGAACGGGATTTTTCGAAAAGCGCAGGTGGCCAGGAGGTCGGGTTTGGGGAAGGCGAGGAGCGGTCGGATGATGGGGAGGGTTCCTGTGGCCATTGGCGCTGTTCGAGCGGCGGGATGATGATGATGATGATGATCATGATCATGCTGGTCGGAGCTGACCCGGGGATGGTCAGAATAAGGGTGGAAGGGGTACGCGGATCTCAACAACTCAACCCCTCGACTCCCCACCACCCCAAACATCCCATGACACTCGGGGATCCCCGTGCATTCCGGAATCCCGGCGAGTCCGGCGCCGCGCGCGCCCGTGCAGAGCCGCCACAGCGTGGTCTCGACGGCGTCGTCGCGGTGGTGGCCCGTCAGGAGGGCGTCGATGTGCGCGGCGCGGCAGGCGCGGCCCAGGGCTTGGAAGCGGAGGCGGCGGGCGTGGGTTTCGAAGGCGGGCAGGGTTTGCGGACTCGCGGTCAGGCTGGACCAGTCGAGCGGCAGGATGTGCGTGGTGATGCCCATTTCTGCAAGCCAGGAGGCGACGGTGGCGGCCTCGCGGGAGCTCTCCTCACGCGCGCGGTGGTCCACGATGAAGGCTGTCACTGTCACCTCGACGCGGGGAGTGTCGCTTTTACTGGACGTCGTGGTGGATTTCTCCCATTCGCGGCACAGGTACGCCAGGGCCATGCTGTCGGCGCCGCCGCTGATGGCTAGGCCTGTGTTTTGTTAGTGGTTTCGTTCAAGTACGGCCAGAGGGGGACGCACCTAGTCGGGATGGGAAACGAGTATCCCGCGCTCGCTGGCCCCCGCGCATCCCCGAGTCGTGCCATATTCGCTGGAAGGAGTTCACGAACTGCGAGACGGTTATTGCAGTTGGTTTCTTGTGGTGCAGTAAGCCGGAAATGGCCATGGCTGGCCGAGGGACCAAACACTCAAAATGTTGATGGGGAGGGAGAATGACGGAAGAGCGGAAGGGCGAAGTTAATACAGTATGATTTGATATGATAAGATTGCCGCTCTTGGCATTGTTTATCGCTGCCTTCTATAAGTTAACTTCCTATGCAGTGTCACAACTACGGGTTACGAAGTACTTTATGTTGATAATCCAACATCAACAACATCCAATTCAAATTCAAATTCGCTACGCAGATCGCATAATATCTTGGTATCGCAAATCCACAGGTATATGTACCGGCCCATCATCAGATAAGCCCAACCAACTATAAACAGGAAATCCAAATCCTCCACCCCCCCCCCCTAAGCATTGCTGACCGAGACCGCCGAGCCAGAAGCGGCGTGCGACCGAATACTGGCCGGCGGCGCACTGCCCGCCTCGCCATTCAGCGCCAACGCCGTCCCAAATCCAGTCCCAGTCTCCTTCTCCTCCTCGGGCGCCGGCATGCGGATCTCCTTCTTTCCGTTGGCCTTGTAGTACAGGACCATGTCGCCCGAGGATCGCCAGATGTGCGCCCGGATCGTCGCCAGAGTCATGTTCGGGGGGATGGGCTGCGCACGTTAGCAGTGTCGATGCGATGACACCCGGGAAAGAAAAACGTACCATCTTCTGGCAATACAGCTCCAGATACTCTTCGGCTTTCATGGGGTTTGCTTCCGGCTCGTGAGGGTTGGGAGGGTCGATCCGCTCCGCCACGTAGGCCAGGATCTTCTTGGCGCGCAGCATGCGATTCGCGTTAAGGCGATTGTTGTTGGCATTGGGGCTCCCGGGCGGCCTTTCTCATTAGCTTCGCTCGAACAAGACCAGAAAAGATACGTACTCTGGTTTGGCTACAGGGGGCAATAGATCATCGTATGGCTTCAGTGTAAAAGCAATTTTGACCGGTTCTTTCACTGGCACTTGGTTCTGCGGGTTGTTAGTCGCCGACCGGCAAATACTAGCTAAGTGCTTACCTTCAAAAGCAGCTCAGCGAGCCACAACGGTATCGATTTCTCCAGCTTGTCGATCTCCTTGCTGATCCGGCCAACCGTTCCTCGGTACAAATCAGACGCCACAGCCGTATCGCCCGATTCTTCTTGGATAAATACCACGGTGCGTGGGGGAATGTCCAGGACCGGAGTCTCATTGTCTGGGCTCGGAGCAAACGCCGACGTCAACTCCCGGCCAGGGTTGGCAGACATGAACTCCTCATACTCGTGCCGCGTTCGCTCAATGAACCCTCCCAGGTTGGTCTCAAACACCTTCTCTTCCTTGATCGACGACTTATCCGACTCTTCCACCTTCTCCTCTGGGACCTGCGGCTTGGCCTCCGATGAGGTCCGCAGCTTCTTGGGGAAATCCATGCGGAACTTCTTCCCAAACAACGACGCACCGCGCTTCCGCTCCTCCTTATCGGGCTCGACCGGAGATTGCGGAAGAGCCGTCGGGGTCGGCTCGCCTGGGGTAGTCGGCACCTTATCGGTGTCGAGCGAGCCCATACCCTGGTTTCGTGATGATGAAAAGTAGTCGCTGGAGCGGTCCGAGAAAGAGGCCCGGGTCATGTCCGCATTCTGCTGCGACTGCGACATGAGATATTCCGACGTCGAATCTCCAGGAGAGGTGCCCAGATGACTCGCATTATTGATGTAACTGGAAGTCCACATGGGTGATCCCATAGTCGCCGGGCTGCCGGCATACCCGATGCCGAACCCGCCGGGGGTCGTAGGGCTACCGATCGAATCGTAACCAGACCTGAAAGTGGCTGTGAAGGGGTCTAGAGGCGACTGCAAGCCCAGCGTCCGCCTCGAGGGATCTGCCGATGGAATGTCGACCGGGGCTGACGCGCCAGTGCTGGTCAAGCGAGCCAGTTCTTCCGCCTTGGCTACCATCGCAGCACGGAACTGGGCGTCCCGGTGAACGTGCTCTTGCACCAGAGGTGCGAAAAGCCAACGCAGAATCCATTTTCCAAGATTAACTATGATTGTCAGTACCTGGAACCCTGCGAAAGGAAAATAACATACTCCTTTGGTCCTCCCGAAATTGCGATTGGTCCGCCAGATCCGACTCGTCGGCATACACTTCAGCATCAAAACACCGGCCAGGCTCAAGAATCACGGAAAGACGCCCGGTTCGAATGTCGATAGTACACCAGTGAGCGATGCTCTCGGTGGTGTTGATCTCGGAGGCGACATCGTCCATGTGTCTCTTGCCGAAGGATTGGATTGGTTTACACTAGTGGTGTGTTAGAGCGATCACCGCAATTGGGGAATTGGCGATAATACCTTGAGCAAATCCCACAGAACAACTTCACCAGCGGAGTCCTGAGTCAATGTCCGTTTCCGGTCGTTCAACATGGAGTATTTGATCAAGCCATGTTGGCCTTCAATGGTTTCCTCGGGCAATGCCTGTATAGGCAGCGTCAACCCCAAATCCTCGTCCAGGTCAGGACCAGACAGGAGCCGGGGTGAAGTGGGCCCCGAGCGTGGAGCCTCATCGTCTAGGGGGCGCGCATTAGGGAAGGTGGAAGTAGGCGACAGCAACAGAACCGATTCATATGGAATCTTCTTGGGCCGGCCGTCTGACGGCGCAGACGTCGGCGACTGACTCTGCACATTGCGGTCTCGTGCGGGAGACTCAATCTCAGCCGCGGCGTCCACATCCCGCCAGCGATGAATACTCGACTTAGGGGTTGCCGTCCAAATGTAATCGCCTGCGGCTACAACGTTGACGACGCCCTCGTGCTCTTGCAGAGCCGCCACGCACGTGCCCTGCTCAATGTCCGGAGAACTCCGGGTGTCTGTTTTGGCGACGAGACCGGACCGGTCACTGGAATAGAATACCGACAGTTGCGGGTGGTTGGAGTACAGCGACCAGACGCTGTCATTATGCATGGTCAAGGTATGCATGCATCTTCCCGCGGTAAGGGACCAGATCTTGATGGTCTGGTCAGACGAGGCGGTCATGATGGTGTCACCATCGCGATTGATCAAAATATCGCGGATGTTATCTGTATGACCGACAAACTTGGTGATAAGCTTTCCGGATTTCGGATCCCACACGCGAACCACGTTTTCCGGACCACCGCTCGCCAGGACGGAGGAAACCGCGCCCAAAGCATAAACGGAGCCCTTGGCCGTGCGATCATCCCCGGACGCATCGATCCCCAGCACCTCGCCGCCACCGTTCAGATCCCACAGGTAGAGCTTGTGGTCCAGGCCGCCCGACGCGACCCACGACGAATGGTTTCCGGGAGTGGCCAGGGCCTTGACATAGTCTGCGTGTTTGCCGATGGGAGCCGGCACCCCGGTGGATTCGGAGTGAGGGCGCCAGAGTCGGACGGTGGTGTCTGACGAGGCCGAGACTAGCGCGGAGTTATTCTTGGTCAGCACGATGTCGTTGATCCAATGGCTGTGCGCCTGGACCTGGTTGCGAAAGGTGGTTTTGCCGGGGTTGGAGGAGTCGGTGAGCGAGAAGTTGAGATCCCACGAGCAGACGACGCCATCGCGACCTGCGGAGTAACTGGTGCGACCGGTGGTATTAGTGTTGTGGCGGTGTCAGAGGGTTGCGCCGGGCGCAAGCGGTACTAGGCAACCGAGCGATCCGAGAGAAGCAATTAGTGGTGCTTACAGGATGGATTGGTCGGGGTCGACTGCCAGGCCATTGACACCCAGGCGATGGCCACCGGGTGCGTCAGGCAGAGGGAGCACTACAGAGCGGGGATGGTGGTTAGTTGGGATCTGCAATCTGGGGAACGCAGACGCATGCCAGGGAGTGTCGGATAAGCGGGGGGTGGTATAATGAGGAGGACGATGGGGGTATGAGGGGAGGCAGCGGTCATTGAGGAACAAGTCAAGAGGAGGAGACAGACCATATGTGACCCTCTGGTGGCTGAGTTTCCTCGCCATGCAGCAGGGTGAAGGCGGAGAAGAGCAGGATAACGAGGAAATGCGGAGGTCGATGCAGGATGCGGAGAGACGATCACTCGAGGGTCAGGGGTGGGGAACTCATCGGGGGGCGACTATTTTAGACGAGAGATGGTATATTGATCACTAGATGATAGGGAGAAGCGCAAATGCTATTGAAGAGAAAGAAAGGTAGGAGGATTGGAGAAGTCGGAGAGATGGAGATGGAGAGAAACGGAGCCGGAGAAGGTGGAATGATGGGATGACGAGACTAGGAAATCCAACCGCCGGCGGGTCGGCAACTGGTGGACTGCCAGCTGCAGCTGCCCTCCCCGCCCCCCCCATATACGAGTAACTACTCAAGTACAGTAAGTTACTCAGTAGCCTCAGTATTCATACCAAGTTTTTTAAAGTCGGTGTCCTTCCCTGCCTACCCACCCTCAATGAAATAATCTCTCGATTATCATGAGTTCAACAATCCATGACCTCGACAATAGCCAATCACAAGCACTACTCACATCAGGAGCCTGCGATATAAAGTGCACTGTCAACTGTCCCAATAACAACCCATTAGTCCAAACAACACTAGAGTCGATATCCAGCACTGCGGCTTTTCTCCATACTAAGTGAATAGATCCCCGAGAGGTAATTAGACTGCACATAGTACCTGCCGTATGCCCGCATCTTCATACCAAGTACCCCGCAAGCCATGCATCCCATCTTGCAGCCCCATAACAACCCTGATATCATCTTGATGCCACGTTCTGATCCGCCCCTTCTTATATATAAACTTAGTATAGTTAGTACAAGTATAAGATCTAATACAAGTACAAGATGGACAGTCCTCCAAAACAATAACATCCACTCCATAAGATAACCACTACAACCATATCATTAACTACCATATCTCTAACCACCATACTTCCTACAATTAATATCCTTACAACCACAGCATACAAACCACCCCCTCTACAAGAGCACACACATACATACAACACAATGCCCACCCCCATAACCCAAACCCTCCCCCCCCGAAGCCCCCCAAAACCCCCTCCCATACCCCCTCCACCGCAACAAGGGGCGGACGGTGCATTTGCTGCATTCGCTGCATCGGGGACGGGGACGATACGTTCTGTTGCAGGAGGATGCACCGGTCACTGGGGATGAGGATGAGGTGGATGCGGGAGGGGGAGGAGGAGGGAGAAGCACAGGCGAAGGCCAAGCTACCGTCGAACCCTTCGTGGTAGATATGGATACGCAGCACGGGGAGCGGATGCAGTGGGTGGTGGAAGGGGTATTTTCTGGAAACACGGGACATTGACAGTTATGATGGGTTTGAGGGGATGTTGATTAGTGAGATTATTTTTTTTGGTTTTCCTCTGGATGCTAGGGTTAGCATTGTCAAGGTTCAAGGTATAAGGGTGAGTCGAGCTGAGCTGACAATACCTCGGACAGTCGTGCCTGGGTTCGAGATGGAGGAGCAGACGCAGGAACTCCAGTGGATGTTGAGGGAGAATCATCCTGATTTACCATCTTTCGAGCTCTTCATGCAGACATGTATGCATGGATGCATCCTGTATTCAAGGAAATAAAATATACATCTAACCAGTCTAAGAGCCATCTATATGAGAATTCTACCCACTCAACCCAGCTATACACCCCCAAAAACCCTACAAAACATCCCCCTCTCTTACCCGCTGCTTCCTCCCCCCCTCCAACCCATTCCACGCCCATTGATAACTCCCCAGAAACACCGCCCCGCCGATCCCAATCCACGCCACGCGGGGCCCGATGCCCCTCCAGAACGCCGCCCCGCCGCCTTCCCTCGCAATCTCCTGCACCACCTCCCTCACCCGCACCTTCCCCTCCCCGGTAGACCGTCTCGCCAACATGACCCGTGTCTTGACCACATCCAACGGCGTCGTCAACCCCGCCGCAATCGCGCCCGCCACGCTGCCGAACATCGCGCTCGTGCTCGCGGGGACCATCTCCAACCCCTTCCGCTTCGCGTACCCGTCCTTCATGCTCTCCCACATCGTGAACTGCAGCACGGTGAACGGGATCTCGCGCGCGATCGTGATCCCCGCGCCCCGGTACAGCTCCCGCACCACCGACCCGTAGCCCGCGCCCGGCGCGTGCCGCAGCGCCAGGATGTCCTTGAGCGCCGCGGCGCTGGAGCCTCCGAAGAGACCTGCCTGGGCGCGCTGCTTGATCACCTCCGTGGGGACGCGGACGGCGCACGCGGCGATCTCACCCATCGAGGAGGCGAGGGAGTGCGTGAGGAGGATGTGGGTGCGGGACGGGGAGGGAGCGGAGTTTGCTGTAGGCTGCTCGAGGAGCAGGCGTTTCACCCCATCGTACACGATAAAGAACGAGGCGGCCGAGGGGGCGGACCCGAAGAGCACCGAGGGGAGACCGGCGTAGATGCCGCGGATGGTTTGGCGGAGGGAGACCGCCGGGACGGCGGCGGCGGCGGCGGCGGTACTGGCCGGCGTCGCGGTGCGCGCTTTCTGGAGGCGGGTTTTGATCGTGTCAAGGGGGTACAGGGAGCAGTCGACCGTCAGGCCGGCGATGGCTCCGGACTGAAACACAAGACATGATGTTAGTCGAAGAAGCAGCACCCGGGCAGGGAAAGCATACGATCAATGACCTCGTCCACAGCGAGACCAATGGCTCGGGTTCCTGCGCTGTAGCCATGGTGCTGGGGTCTGGGAAGGAAGTCGGCGGTCTGGCCAGAAATTTTTAGCCGATATACCCAGAGTAAATTGTGGCGACCCTGCAAGCAACTATGTTCGTCCCTCCCAATTACACGGTTGGGACAATTGTTGAGTGGTGGTGGTAGTGGTGTGCAAGTTCTGGCCGGGAAGTCGTCCGCCGACTTCTCCTCGGCGGATCGACAACCTCCGATTATCGGGCTAAACTCCGCAATCTCCGCCTTACGTCAAGCCCCAATTCCGCATGATTATGCTCTTATTGATCATTGAGAATATTTACTATGCCTATAACTGCTCTTCAACACAATCGAAACCTTGCAGGATGAAAACAATCTGAGAAAAAGGCTCTGTCACAGCACAAGGCACAAGGAAGATTTCTAGCAGCTGACCCTCTATAGGGAAGAATGATTGCCTAAAGCAGCTCCGTTCCACGGACAGTGACCGCAACGCCTAGATTGAAAAGAGAACAAGAAACAGCAACAAAAGACAACCTCCAGACCCTCTTTCCAACGCGGAGAGGGCCGTGAGCACAGAATACCATCGGTCACGCAATTATATCTCACTGCACAGGAGCCCCGCCATGAAGCGCAAAAAACAATCGACCGGATGGTGTTGGGTCACCGAGACCACCATCCTAGTCGAAGGGAATCAATGTAAAACAGACGAATCGAAGAAGACAGGGAAGAGGTAGTGTAGTCCGGGCGAGGAAGATTATAAGACATGTGGGACGTAAACACCCTTTTGCTCTGACAAAAAGAGAGAAAGGTAGAGGAAATAGGAAAAATAAGAATTATACAGTGGGGATTAGAGATAAATCACTTAAGAAGAGATCATTTGGCCTTGCTGGGAACCGGCACACTGGCCGAAGGGGGTTCCAAGACATGGGTGTGGCCTGGAGCATGGATGACCTCGCCAGTCAACTCCTGCCGACACGCCTTGATGTTGCGCACCCACTCATCAGTCAAGACATCATCCAGTGTAGCGCGCTCCTTCACCGACACCTTGAGCATCCGGCCAACAATGTACCGGCTCTCGCGGGGCAAGAGCCGGAGAAGGCGCCAGGGCCCCTTGATGACTTCCTGTCGCTGAGCCGCCGCCTGGGCGTTCGCCGGAAGTGGAGGGGCCTCCTTGCTCGTGGTACGGGAGGGCTTGTGAGTAGTAGCATTAGCATTCTTGCTATCCGTCGGTGCTTTGGTGACCAGCGGCTTGTCCTGAGGACTTTTCGGCGGCTGGTTTTCTTCACCGGCAGCAGTAGGCTGTTGAGCTTGCTGCCCGTTTGCCTGGGAAGATTGTCCAGCGACGTCAGTATTAATACTGGGCTGGGAGGGTTTGCCTTCTTGGGCAGCGGTGATAAGATCAGGGGATGACTTGACGGCCCGGTGGCGTTTCGGGTCGACCTCAGGCACCGGAGTTCCAGGAGTTGGCGTGGAAACGAACAGTCGGTACGAGTTATCGCTGACACGGGGCTGTTTCCAAGGGAATCGGCGCAAAGTCATGCAGCAGAAGATGATGGCCAGGGACCAGATATCGGTCGGGCGAGGGTCATATTTCTTCTCGTCGTATACTTCGGGGGCGAGATATGGATCCGAGCCAACGATTCCTAACAGACCCTGTGAGCATGGACTTTCAAAGCACGTCAGAACCAAAACCTACCAGAAGAGAGGACGATATCATTCTCAAAAGGATATCGAAACACCACAGCGCTTCCGAAATCAATAAGCTTCATGATGCCATGCTCATTGACGACCACATTGTCCAACTTCAAGTCACGGTGGGCCAGGCCCATTCCGTGCAAGTAGGCGACTCCACTGAGGATCTGCTTGAAAGAGCAAGCAATCTCCTCCTTGACCATCTTTCCTGTCATGACGATGGCAAACAGATCAAAGGGCGCATATTCCATGACTTCGTACCAATTGTTTCCTTCCTGGATAATGTCCAGCGTCTCGATGATATTGCCATGGTGGAGGGTAGAGCCAATGCAAAATTCCGCAGTCACCTTCTTGGAGTATTCCTTCATAGTTTCCCATGAATGACGGTCTCGAAATTGCTTTACCGCAAAAGTCACCCCATCACTATTCCTCTTAAGCAACCGAACCGAGCCTCCGGCTCCCGACCCCAACACCTTGCCCAGCTTTCCATACTTCGAGTTAAGACCATGATCGTCTGCGAACGGGACACTGTCGGCTGCCGCGTGGAATGGGCCGCCCTTGCCCGAGGTTCGACTCGATTTCTTGAACGGGATCGACGACGGTGAATCACCTCGCTTGTGTTTGTTGTGGGTCCGCTTGAAGAAGCGCTTCAACTCTGACATATGGCCATGGGTCTTTCCCTCGGCATCCGGCTGTCGTGGTTCTCGCTTGGAATTGAAGAAGCCACTGCGCTTTTCACTGGACCGGAGATCTGTGGCACTGGAAGAACGAGGGCTCAATGGGCGTGAGAAGGCCGATGTTGTGGTGCGACGCTTGGAGTCCCGGCTGCCGAAGATGAAGCGCTGGTCAAGTTGGGCGAGGTTCTTCGGTTGCGGAGGACGCTTGCTACGAGCATACGGGTCATTCGGCTCACCCACCGGCGTGATCGCACCCGGAGGGGTATAGTTCTCGGGATCACCGCGAGGGGTGGCTGGCGGGCTTTCTTCCTGGGATCCATCAGTGGGACCGATAAAGAACTGCGCCCGATGCCGCGCGCCGTGGTTCGGATGAGAAGAGGTCTGTGCCACTTGGCTCTGCTTCGACAGTTGATCGGTCGAGGATGGACGGGAGGAGGGGGCGCTTTGAGGAGCCTTATGTTGTGCGGCAGCGCTGGCTGGAGGGGAGGTTGCGGGAGTCATATGGGTGGACTGGGCGGCGTTACCGGCCCGATCGGTGGTGTTGGATGTAGAAGAAGTATCAATCGACTTGGATTCCCGTGAATGTGTGGCTGCGGGCGTCAGCGGGGGTGATTGCATGGCGGACACTGGTGGGGAACCTCGGGGTGAGGGGAAGCCCGATCCATTTGCTTCGCGTGCACTGCGGTCGCTCGATTCCCGGGAGGCAACCTGTAAGGTAGGATGCCTGTCAGCTTCTGGCCAGGTCTGGAATGGTTATGCAGGCTCAATGCGAGGAGAAAGCGATCCATGGAAATGGAATGTTCTTTGCTGTATGCTGCATGACCCGAAGCACCTATCACCGCGCAGGGATCGAGAATACATACTCTAGATGATGGCAACGAGATGGGATCGTAAGAGAACTGCCGCAATCGATTCTCCTGCAATTGGGACCGCTGCAAGCTGGCAGCTAGCGACCGCAGTTCCTCCTCATGCTGCGTATCCTTGATCGACTCTGCTCCGGGAGACTTGACGGAAGACGACGGATCGGTAGGCTCGATTTCCTCCGTTACCGAAGAGAACCGGACCTGCCCGGATTGAGAACTGAGGCTGGGGTTGACATCTCCCGAAGCCATGTTTGGACCAGAGGCCATCTGGCTGGAAAATTGGGGAGAGCGAGGTGCTAAAAATGAGAGCGAAATAGCATTAGGAGGGTGGGTGGAAGGTGGGGAGGTTGTTTGGCCGCGAGTGGGAGAGTAGCTTACCAGGGTCGCTGGGATTGCTCGCTTGGGCAAAATCGGTCGCTTCAGACGTCATACTCGGCTCAAGACCACGCTGGGACGCATGCCCCTCCACGGTTGATGCCTGTGGGATCCCTTGACCACCGCGATTGGTAACCACCAAAGAATTAATTTAAAATAAATCGGAAATTCAGAAATGAAACACTCTTGCGATCAGCGGGCTGCTGTGAAAGACGGGCGAGTAGGACAGAACGGGGGAGTTGCACGGAGGATTTCCCATGCACGACAACGGAGCAATTCTTTTGTCCAGAAACGGTCACCACTTTCACCCGGAGAACTTTGGACGCTGGACAGGAGGTAGAAAGGATGAAGGAAATTTATCCCACTCAACAACCACAGGAATTATGAACCGAGAGTGACCCTGTGACAGATTGAGAGGAAGTAGAAAAATGAGGAGAAGTTTAAAGAGGAGTGAGATTGGGAAAAAAGAGGAGGAAGAAGAAGAAGAGGAGGAGGAGGAGGGGAAGGTGGGAAGTGGAGGGAGGGTCTGGAAGTAGGAAACGGAGAGGGGGAAGAGGGTTTGGTTGGAAGAGGGAAGAAGGGGAAAGGCAGCAACAGGAATGAGACGGGGGAGGAGGTTCCACCGGGCTAGAAGATGGAGAGAGAGGAAGAGGAAGAGGGAGGAGAGAGGGAGAAGGAGAAAAGACAGAGCGAGACAAGAAACAGAGACCAAGAGACAAGAAACTACTGTGTAGACCAGAGAGTCTAAAGAGAGAAGAGGAAGAGAAAGTCAGAAAGTCAGAAAGAGAAGCAGCCGTTCGGCGAAGGAAATCCAGCCGGGCGGCGGCAATAGCGGCGACGGCACGGACTCTGCTTTCAACTCTACTACTTAATGTACCTGGTTTGTCTCTAGTTTATCACCTGAAGATGACTTGATTCAACTCTATAGGGGGACTCAATATCGTCAAGCTAACGACCGATGATATTCCTCAAGATAGATGGAGTTGGAAAAGCTATTCTGGCTGCAATGGGAAAGTTGCCCGGGAGTTTCTTCCTCTCCAGCCGGTTCCGGTTCTAGAATCCTGGGGTTTCCAAAGGGGGAATCTATTATGAGAGGGAATGAATTGCGCCTGCATGCACGGTTCACCAACTTCTCTCAGTACTTAAGTCTCTTTATCTCCATCATCCTCATCGCAACGGAACAACGATCAGCGACCCCGTGCGGAGAAGATTGGCCATGGAGAGACCGACCAGACCAGACCAGACCAGACCAAGACCGGCTCTGGGTTCGGGATTCTGCGGAGAGAACCATAAAATCGATCGATTCTTGGGGGGTCACCGGATGAACTCTGGGATGTCGACATCATCTTGTTATCAGAGGGGAAGGGCAAGGAAAGTGTCATCTGGCCGGAGTTGGCAGTCAGCTGCTAATGGTTCCAATCATCATTGTTATCATCATGGTTATCATCATTGTTCATGCCTGGTGCCGAGTTGCCGGTTGATGGTAGTCTACGGAGTAGTCTGCGTACGTACCCCGCTAGATTCTTCTGGATCTTGACTGGCGTGGACTTAAAACCAGCCCCTTCCCTGCCATGCACATTATTATTTGACCGGTCCACCCCGCCGGAATGAACCATATTAATCCGCCCCCACTGCTCCGTATCCATCGTACTATGTATCCGTACTATGTATCTAACTCCTACTATCTATGAGTCCATAAAAGATCCCATGTCAGAGCTTAAACTGGCAGCCCTAGCTGGGATCATGGATCCCCTGGAAGTAGGCATGTTGTATGTGTAGGGGAATTCATGCTTGATACTGATATTCATGTCTATAATCTTTCTGAGAAAGATTAATGTCTGAACATTTCTGTGTAAACATCTCTGTAACAATGATGACAGCACAAAACGCCCAGTAGAAAAGGAAGATGAGAATTCGATGAATTCGGAGCGGGGATGCTGCTGCAGCAGTGCTGCTCAACGACAGCCTTGAGGCAAGGCCGGCATTAATTTGTTCGCGTCGACAGGGAGAATCACCAGCAACCCCTGTCGTTGCGGATCCTTTTAGGCTATAATATCTCCATCTATGCTCCAGTCGATCACCAGGGTGCATCAACCACCAAAACTATGGCAGAATGCGATAAGGCTGGACGAAGTGGATTTCTGCCATTACGCTGTGAGCCCTCTCATTACTCCGTACTCTTGATCAGATATCAACAGGACTGATTCGAGTTGCTGCAACACCTGCATACTCTGGATAGACCTCAGCACACTAATCTGTCGATCTCCTAGGTCCATCCTTGGCCTTTCCGAATCAAGGCACTATGATAAACAGGTCTACTCCCTTAATCCCAATCAGCAGTCCAACCCTATCAAGCGGTAATAAGACTAGTCTACTACTCAGCGACGATTCGAGTGCGATCGCCGCCTAGATTATGTCAAACCAGAAAATGCGGAGAACAAAGGAGCTGCAGCGCCGCCGGAAATAGAGGCAGAGGAATGTGATCGACTCACCCTGACGCATCTCCGCAACCCCCCCCTTGTAGAATGCCAAGCATAGCATTATCACCAAACTTGCATGGAAAGCGACATACAAGGGCTATTTCCGCCCTTGCCAAGCCCAAGTGGTTTAGCCCAGCCTGGAACAACTTGCACTGCCTCCTTCTGCGACCCTCAAAGGGACCAAGTCCGCTCGCTGTATCCTAGGTGATCACGATGATCGTCGACGGAATTGCTACACTTTGCGTACCCTCCTTGTCTTGGCCTGGCTCGGCAGAAATGGGGGATGACCGTTTCATGCCTTATCACACCTGGTGCAGGCATTGTCCGCCTCTTAGCTCCTTGCGACTCGCACTGTCGTCTCCTGCTGTCTCCTCTTCCGCCCTCAGGTCACACGATGGACGGCGGAAAGAGCTTGGCATAGTGACAGTAGTAGCCGTGCGGGTGACACGGAGGAGTCGCTTTGCTTGAGCCAAGACCGATGCCCTACTAGACCTGCAACATCGGCGAGCATAGACGGTCTCTTACGGTCTGCAAAGCAGGATCGAGGTTGTTTGTATAGAACGCTTCAGGCACCAGCCAACGCTTTCTATATCACATGCAATGCCTATTAATACAAATGACAACAGACCCAGACCCCCAAGAACGCCATGATCATCAGTCCCAGACAGCTAGCAGCAGTAATCGCCTGGTAGCAAGGATCCCATATACAATACAGTCGACTTCCCCCCCTTGTCCGCCGTTCACGGCACCACCTCCACTCCGATCGACTTGGCCTGGGCGATGACACTCTTGCACATGCCCTGCAGACTCAGACCGGACAGTCGCGTCTCGGTGTGCTTGATCTTGGCGATTTCGTAGATGTGCTTGAGAGAGACCTTGCCCACAATCTCGTGGCCCGGGTTCTGGGCCCCGCGGATGCGGTTCTTGCGCGGCTCGACGTTGGCGGCCTGCAGGAGCAGATAGGTAGTAGTCGGGGTCCGGAGGTCAAACAGGAACGAACGGTCGGGACGGACGGTGACGAGGGCCGGGATAGGGACACCGGTGTTGATGTGCGCAGTGCGGGCGTTGAACTCCTGTATAGTGGTTGCCGTGAGCCATGTGTTCTCTTTCTTTCGGGCACCGGTATGTCGCTTCCCCAGGAGATGCAGCCAGAATACCAATGGAAAAAAGGAAAAACTTATTGTAATCGATCCAATGTGGACATCGAACTCACCTTACAGAAATCCATACTCTTCACACCCTTACTACCCAGGGCCGGACCGACCGGGGGACTGGGGCTAGCCTGGCCAGCTCCCACGATCAGCTTCACGATCTGGTCCTTGGGCAATGCCTTCCTCGCCATGATGAGTGACTATCGGAGGTGAATGACAGGATATTCGAGATCGAGAAGAGGGGGCAATTGACAGGCTGAACAGAGAGTCAACAATCTAACACTTTCGCGGCGGACCCGATGAATGCGGCATTGAGAACTGCAACTTTTCTTGGGGTTACCAAAGGGGAAAGGGCGCGGCGGAGGTCGGAGTTTCTTGCCCTTTGGGCGACAAGCGAAACCATCCCGACTTTCAATGCGGACGTCATTCTTCGTACCTTGGACGATCTATGAACCACTTGATCCTCATTTCTTGTCCTTCGCCTGGTTCGCAGTGCTGGAATGCTTCATAGTAGCTGGCACCAGCTAATTATCACTTGTACGAGAGATATCAGACAATTCTGACCACTGCGTCCCTCACCCAACTCTCGAAAGTACCTCTCGGGACCCAGACAGTGATCGACCCTTTTGGGCCCCGCCCGCTATCGATTTCCAGTTCCCGCCCACCTTCCAATCCTCCTGCTACTTTTCATCCCCCCCACCGCTTGTGCTGCTTCATCCTCTTTTACCCATATTCCTCCCCTCTTTTACTCATACAAACACAGCTCACCATGAACTGGCTTAAGTCTACGTAAGTTGCTGGTCGGTGACTCTAGCGGCTGATAGCCATAGCATCGCCACATTTACTAATCACTTGCACTGTCTAGTCTCGCGAGCGTTGCTGGCACTCAGGAACCGATCTATGGCCCGGAGGCTATCAGATCGGTTGCCCAGCAGGCGCAAGAAACCCCTTACACCGAACTCACCAAGGATGATCTCCGTTGGCGTGCTCATCAGTATACCAATGTCGAGACTCATGTCTTCTATGTCATGGGCGACAATGGTACCCTAGCCTTGTGCCAGGTCATCTACAGCAACATTGTGTGAGTTTGGACGGACCTCTTTCGGTAGCTGCATCACTGACCTTGGGGTGTGCTCGGACTAGTGGAATTCATACTACCGCCCAGTTCACTTCCAAAATCTTCAACCTCAAGGGTGACGCTCCCCACAATTGGCATTCCGACCCCCTCTCCAACTTCATGTTCGATGAGAGCATGCTTTCCTTTGGCGCCGACAACCTCGCCGTGACGCTGAATGAGGAAGGAGATACCTACACTATCAAGTCGGCAGTGAATGAGGACAGTCTGGTGAACCTGACCTTCAAGCGCACCGCCCCGGGCTTCGTTGTCGGCAAAGACGGCACTTCATACTTCGGCACGGACCCGCAGAACCCTTGGGGCTCTATGAGCCACGCCTTCTGGCCTCGTTGCGCCGTGGAGGGAACCATCACCACCAAGGAACAGAACTTTGACCTCAAGGGTCGCGGCCTGTTCATCCACGCGCTCCAGGGCATGAAGCCCCACCATGCGGGTAAGTCGGATCTCGGGTTGTCCATGGACCCTGCTGACAGGAAACAGCTGCGAGATGGAACTTCCTTAACTTCCAGACCCCTACTTACTCGGCCATCATGATGGAATACACCACCCCTCCCTCATACGGATCCACCGTGGTCAACGTCGGTGGTATTGTCAAGGACGGAGAGATCGTCTACGCTGGTAGCACCAACACTGCTACCCACACGGAATCGAACCAGGATGCCGAGAGCGACTGGCCCGAGCCTAAGTCCGTCAAGTGGGTCTGGGAGGGCAAGTCCAAGGATGGCAAAGAGGTTCACGCCGAGGTCGATGGAGCTCTGGGCAGCCGCCTGGACCGGATTGACGTGATGGCCGAGGTTCCGGGCTTCATCAAGACCATTGCTGGCAGTGTCGCCGGTACCCGTCCGTACATTTTCCAGGTATGTATCCTCCGAACTATGTGGAGTCAACGTCAAACTAAATTATGGACAGTACTCTCCCCAGGAAAAGCTATCTTTGAAGCTTAAGATCGGCGATGAAGAGATCACCGAAGAGGGTACTTTGTTCTCCGAGGCGACTTTTATCTCATAGAGGGAGGACATGATGCGGACATTGTCCCGCGGCGTTTTGAGTGGTGTTGAATTTTCACGCTCCCCTTTCATGCATCCATACGCACCGCAACGTGATATTGATTCTAATAGCCTATAAACTTACCACGATATTTAATGTTATGTCATGTGTTACCGTTTTCCAGCGTGTTCCCTTGCGTTTCAGTATGGGGGGCTTGGGGAGCAACGCCGAGACTTCCCCTCGCCGACATAATCATCGCAGCACAACACATCGCCAGATTTCTCTTTGGCTGTAGACCTCCAAGCTTCAACTCATGCCAGCAATCACATCCCCTCACCCAAACTGAAGAAGGCAGTACCCTCGCATCACCTTCGCATCACCCTCGCATTGCCCCTAGCTAGTCATCATCCCGTCGCCCAGCCTATTCAGGATGGACCTCGATCTCCTCAAGGAGACTGGCAAGCATCGGGCCTTCATGCCCAGACGCCGATTCCGGTACGCTTTATGCCTTCGCCTTGCTTGCTTTTGCCTCAACTCTAGCTGCTGTATTTGCCTACAGTATAGCCAGTGCCAATCTTCTAGTTACACTGCCACTAACCTCACTCTCAACGTCACAGCAAACTCGCTCGAGACAACATCCAGGGTGTTAGTAAGTTGCATCTTTTGCTGCAAGCTAAGATGATACCTCCAGACTGACAGGAATCAGCTCGGCCCGCTATCCGGTATGCGTCCTCCATCCTCATGCCTTGCAACCGCAAGACGAGGATCAGATTGCTCAGCAGCATTGCAAAAACCAGCTCTGAAGCAATTACTCGTCCTGAAGCAACCCACCCATCAGGAGCCAAAACACAAACTAACCCACTCCCATCCTAGCCGTCTCGCCCGCCGCGGTGGCGTCTATCGCATCGGCAACGAGATTTATGAGGAAGCGCGCAGGGCCCTCGAAGATCGTCTTACTGAAGTAAGCCCTGCTCACAACACACTATTGCAAACTCCAAGCTCCAAACCTCAATTCCCAAATACCCAGTCTCTTCAACAAACACCGAACCACCGGTTCCATAAACCCATAACACTCATCCAATCCATCTAACTCTCACTACAAGATCATCCGCCGCATTGTACACGTTATGGATAGCGGTACTACTCCCGGCCATGAGCGTAAGGTAAGCTTTCCTCTTTTCATGTCATTTCATTTATAATTTCACTTTACCCCAGGAAGGAGAGAGGAGAGGAGAGGATCCTGACCTCACTCACCCTCTTACGCACTCACTTGTACTGCACTGCACTGCACTGTCCTGTGTATCATCCATGCCTATCCCCAGGTCTTAGTTTCTGTTGATCTGTCTTTCCCTTGTATCAGAAGATATGATCGAAGCATGCATTGCTCTACAGGATAGTACACATCCACTAACCAAAGTACTGGATAATTAATAGGTCGTGACGACCAGAGACGTACGTCCCTTTCCCCCTCTTTTCCCCGCGACTCTTCCTTCTACGAAATAATGCATCATCCTCGACTATACCCAGCAGCACAACTGGCAGCCCAACCCAAAGAAGTGAAGCGGGCTATAGCTCAACTAACACCGCTAACTGAAATAACATAACATACAGGTGACTTTCGTTTTGAATCAGGTAAGCAGGCACAACTACAAGCACACCCTCTCAACCCATACCTCTCCCAGTCCCCCCTCCCCCATGCCCATGCCAGCCTCGAAGATATCATCAGAAACCAAAACTAACCCAACGAAAAAAAAAAAAAAAAAGATGGGAAGTCCCATCTACGGCTTTCAGTAGACCACATCTCCACCCGTCCAAAACCGGAACAAATCCATCTCGCTCGCCACTTTTCGTCGACCTGTTTCTTTTCATTGCACGTCCATGCTCCTCAAGAATTGATTACCATACATACCCTTCTTTCTGTGCAGTCCCGTCGGTTGCCCGCATACCTATACCCTCAGAAGCCTTCTGATCCTTCTCTTCAAAAGCCAGAAGTCAGGAATAAGTAACTTAAACCCTAACGTGCCTTGACTTGACGTGACCTTCTCGCTGGGATATTGAGGTTTTGGATCTGGCCTAGGTTTGGGTTCGTGAATGGCTTGGTCAGCGGTTTTGTGGACTACACTGGTCTGGGGTTCATCCTGTCCTGACAACACAGCAGAGGCGGGGTTGATGGTCAAGTTGATGTTTGCGGTAAAGGGGCAGGTGGGGTTGGTTTGGGTTGGTTTGATTTGTCTTGTCTGGCGCGGTGTGGTGTGTTGGACTTTCAGCCTTCTGGTGGGGGTGACTCTGTCTGGTCTGACTTTGTCTGGTCGTGGAAGAAGAAGACGATTATGATGATGATGATGATGTTGGGTTGTATCTGGTTACTTTGAACGGGTTGGGAGCTTAGGAGCTGACTGAGGGGTCAGGTTCTGGCCGGGGGACAAGTGGGTTGATCTGATTGCTGTTTCTCTGGGAATGATCATGTCTTGTTATTTGTCGATGCAGTGTCTTGCAATCAAGTGGTGATATTGACTCCCATAGCACTAAGTTTTGCTCTCCTCCACGGTAAACATTGATTGCTTGTTCCCGGAAGGAGCTGCAACCTACGCAACTCGTCCTCATCTAGACCACGCATTCTCTGAACCATACAATGTAGTAACTTATCCTGTACACGCTCATCTAGACCAAACAGTTCCTAGGCATACAATATAGTATTCCGTACACGTCTAAAGTACAATCAACCACCTCGATACCGAGCTATTTCCCCCCTCCTCTAAAGTACCCAATCCACTAAACAAGTAAAATAAGAAGACAAGAATAGAACAGACAAGACTACTCCCTCACAGAGCAGAGTAGGTCAAATATACACAATAGTACCCCCCTCCCATTCAGTCTCAGAAGCTCTAGGGGTTTCCCCCCCCACCAACTTCACAAACTGACTAAGCAGACTCAATCATCAACTGCTCCCCCTCATCCAACAAAGTCGTCACCTTAGCCAGATCGGAGATCATCTTGCGGCCGTGGCCCACCAGCAGTAGCTTCTCCGCGTTCGCCGGCAGACCCAGATAGGTCGGCGGTTCGCGCTCGGGGAGTTTGTTGACCCAGTCGACGAAGTCGCGGATGCTGGTGCCGCCGGGCAACGTCAAACTGTCGCCGGGGCTGTCGCCAACTCCCGAAACGATCTTGTGCTCGTCCTCGAAGGCGGCCGGGGTGAGAAGGTTGGTAACCAGCGACTCCAGCTGCGCGAAGTCCCCTTGGTCGTCGACCTTGCCGCCGTACGTCTCTGTCACCAGGGTGCGGATCATCTCCCAGGGGAGCTTCTGCGGAGCGACGTTGGAGCGGCCCTGGGCCACGGTGTCGACCCAGTAGTCGATGATGTGCGCGGAGCATTCGTACTGTACAGGATTAGCGTGTCAACGAGAAAAGATATACAGCACCAAGACTTACATCGCTGTCGTTAAACTCCCAGAATCCCTTCCATCCCAAGTTTGGCGCATAGCGGAGTCGTTCTTGCACGACGGCATGCAAGAAGCACAGGAGCAGGTAGACACGGGCCTTCTCGACGGGCGCCTTGGAGGCTCGGGTAGACAACGAGGACAGAGAGTCCTTCATGTTGGCGCGGACACCAGCGGGCTGTTCGTACATGAGAACGCGCGAGGCACGCAGCAGATTGACCGGAATCTTGGGACTGGATTCCATCGACAGGAAGAGTCGGAAATCCCTGTGCGGCTTGAGCGACTCCAGGCGTTTCTCCAGGCTCTGCAACCAGGACGGCGCCAGGTGGACGTTCTTGACTTGGACCCACGTGCCGGCCGCCGCGGCGTTGCTGATCGCTTTGTCGGCACTCTGCAGACCTTCGTTTGATCCCATGGCAATGTTCGCGCAGGTAGCGTCCATCCGTTCGACAAGGGCGTCGACCTTGTAGCTCGCGTCGAAGCCAGGGCTCGAGCTCAGGGAAATTGGCGTGGTGGCGTTGACCTGCTCGACAATGTCCTTCAGATCCGTGCTTCCCTCGAATAGTTCCCGACCAAAGACAGCCTCAATGAAGCGCTCCGCAGTGGGAACAAATCTGTCCATGCGGCATAGCTTCACCAGCAACAGTGACCGAAGCAGCTTGTCCAAGTTCTCTATGTTGTCGTCCCACACAGTAGGGATGACGTTCTCCGCCAGCTCCTCACTAAGAAATTGGTCCCATTGCTCCGGGGAAATGCCGGGGAAGGCCGACTTGAAGATAGACATGTTGGAGATCTTGTTGAGCACCTCATCCTTGCGTTCAGTCGCTGTAGAAAGATCCACACCCTCCATCGACTCATCAAGAATCATATCGATCAGACTCTTGTCCATCGAGTAGGGCGCAGCCTGAGCAAGGAGCATAGCCAATGTGATTCGGTCTTTCTGGATCAAACCAAGCGAGGTACGCTGATAGGTCGTAACGAACAGGTCCTGAAGGATGATCTGGACTCGGGCAGCATGGTCCTTCTCCTGAGCAAGACGCTTGTTCTGATACAAGACGGAGTTGAAAATATCAACGAAGAACTGCAGAGAAAACTGGTAGAAATGGTTGATATGGTGAAGCTGCTCCAAGACGGCAAAGACAGCACTGCAAGAGCGAGCAATGATGCTGTATTTGAGGGTGATGTTCTCGACCTCGGTCATGACACCTTCGGTCTCCAGCATCTTCTTAGAGATCTCAGCCGCTTCCTTCTTCAATGTCTCGAGCGTTTCGATGACATTGTCATCGTCCAGAATATTGCCCCGAGACTCGTTGAGCGCTTGCAGAAGTCGCTTTTCGAGTTGACGGAGATGGATCTTGAATTCTCCCTGCAATTTCACCAGATCGGTACGCCGGGCATCGACGTCGGGGCGCTCAAACTTCAGGACCTCGTTCAGAGACTGCGTCTGCAAGCTGCTCTGCGTGACAGTGAAATTGACAAAGGTTGTTCGACTGCAAACGTCCGGAGGGAAAGAGGCAGATGGATCTCTTGTAGAGAGGAATAGTTTGAACGAAGGAGAGAAATCAATCTCTTGCTTGCCAAGTTGGATAAGCACACGACCACCAGTCTTCTGGTATTCCTTATTGAGGACATGGTTCAGAATGGGGTCCAGATGCTCGGCATCCTGAATGAGAATGGGATTGCCGAAACGCAGAGCACTTTCCAATTGCTTGACAAAGGAGTCGTCCAAGAAGCTCGTAACGGTGAGTTTTCGATCCGTGCTTTCCTTCTCCAGGAACTCCGTAACACGACCAGACGGGTCAATGATGAGGGGATATCTGTTGTAGCGCTTGAGGATGATGGCGTTCTCCGTGCAAAGGTCATCAACGGGCAACGAGTGATCTTGCCAAGTGAGGCGCTCATCGGCGTTCGACAGGTACTCGGTGATGGGGTTGTGTGGCTTGAAGCCGATGCCCGACTGCTGCAGCTGATTGACCCACTCGTCGATCATGGCTTTACGGAACTGTTGATCGTAGAAACCAGCATAGGCAAGGAAGGCTGCTGCGATGAGCACATCACCAACCAGCGTGCTGATCTGCGTCTCGAACGATTTGCTTCCCTCCTCCCATCTAATGCGTTCCGACGAGAGACTGTCCAGCAAACGGACACTGCGGTCGACCTTGAATTGCACTCTTTCCATTTCCGCCTTGATAGCCTGAGTCTCGGAGATGAGTGCCGCGTATTCCTCCTTGTAGGTGGCGATACTGCTCTCAAGGTCTCTGATAGTCTTGTCGATAGTCTGGGCCTCAGCTTTGGTCTGAAGAGCTTGTTCCTCCAGCTGGTCGACTTCCTCACGGAGGGGCCCAACACGGTCCAAGATTTCGGAATAATTGACTTGTGCTTCGACCCACTGCACCAAAGGACCACAAGCCTTACTGGCGCGGTTCACTCTTTCGTAGGTGAAGTCCTCCTTGGAAAGGAACTCAGCTTGCATCTTCACCCTGAGCTGCTTCGTCATCTGCTTCTCATTGTCGTAGTTCACGATGCTTGCGATAAAATCATCTTTGCGGATGATTCCCTGGATGGTCTTCCAGCTATCGGGCCTATGGCCCAGCAGAGCGCAGACAGCTTCCAGGGCAAGCCGAACACTGGCAGGGGGATTGCCCATGGACCGGACTTCGGTCAAATGCTGACGCTTGATATTGCTGACACTCTTTTGAGCCTCCAAGACGGCTGGCTCGGCTCGAGCAAGGTCATTCAAAACGACCTCTTTCCGGAGTGCAACCTCCTTCTCCTGCTTCTCCAAGGCTGCTTGTACTTCGAGAGAAACAGTCTTACGCTGCTCGGCCTCTCGTTGATCGGCAACCATACGCTGCAACTTTTCATTGGCTTCCGTATCTTTCTTCTCTAGCTGCGTCTTCTTCTGCGCAAGACTGGCTCGAAGATCGCGAACCTTGTCGACCGTATCGCGCAACTTCTCAAGACCCACGTTCAAGTGTCTTTGCTGTTCCTCGAGGTCCTCTCGCTTCTCATTAAAAAGCTTGACATATTGGGCGACAAAGTCGAGGTAGTGGCGAGGAGTCAGATACGTAGTCCGGTCTTGTTGCTTCTGCAGGCGCTGATTGAATCTTTGCAGCGAGTAGTGGATGTATACCATAGAGTTGACAACAGCATCCCGATGAGATGCAGGTAGGCTGAGTTCGCGATAAGCAACAGGGATGCTATCAGGGGCAACAAAGTTGGGCTTGTCCAAGTCAACCGACTGCGTGAGCTCAGAACCGACTTGGAAGAGAGCCTGGTCCGACCAGTCGCCCATCCAGTTAAGAACGCATCTGTTGAACAGCGCGGGACTTGTTGCAGCCTTGGATGACAGTCCTTCTTCTGGCGGGTTCATGGTAAAAACGACGTGAAGGTTCTTGACAATTTGCTGCGTAAACCACTTGTACAATTCTTCCTGGCTGTCGAGCAGAAGACCTTGCCGCTGTGCGCCCTCCTTACAGGCTGTCATCAAGGAGGAGAATTCATCACCTTCGAACAGACCCGGAACCTCGGCATTGGCAAGAAGAGTGTTCATACGTTCAAGGAAACCCGAGTCGAGGACATTTGCTTCGTCCATAATGAAACAGATCTTTTCACCCCTGCATCCTGCGCGGCGAAGAACAGTCCGAAGGTCATCGTCGAAATCTTCAGAAGAGTACTTTCCGTGCACCTTGATTTGGAACACCTTCAAACCATTCATCCAGGCTACAAAACGAGACAGCGTGGTCTTACCACTGCCACTGACACCGATAAGAATGAGATGGCCCTGAGGCTGACGGAACACGCGGTCAATGCGCAAGGCATGCTCGAGGACATCATTGAACAGGACGAGAGGCACGTCAACTTCTTCCTCACAGAATGTCTTGAGGCGTGCCTTAACAAAGTCACGCAGGCGCTCCTGCTCAACTGGAACATAGTTCTTGGAGAGCCAGTTGGAGAACAAGATCGGGCCCTTCAGCGCTTGCTCTTCGTCAATTGTGGGGAAGTTTTCAAGCGCAATTCGGCGCACAGCGTCCGCAGTCCAGCTTCTCTCTTCCTCGGTTGTAAGTCGATCTTGGAAGAGACGCAATGCTTCGTGCGCCCAGATCCGAACGAGACCCTCAACGGAGAGTGTTTCAAGCGGTTTAATAGCTTCGTAAACACCACGAACCCATCTGGTAAGTTCACGCGGCGAGTAAACGTAGTGGGGTTGGATCTGGGGCGTGAACCTGGTCTGCGACTCCAGGTAGAATCGAACCATGGCCTTGGTGAGTGATTCGGAGTATCCGCGCAACAAAGGAAGAATTTTGAGGATTGCAGAGTTGAAAGTTCCATAGATCTGCATGAGAGAGATCTCTCCAGGGTAATCGACCATGATAAGAGGTGCGTGACGCAAGAAACGTTCAGCCATGGGGGTACGTCCTGCATCGGTGGGAGGGTTACAGGCGCCGACAAACTGAATGCGATCGAGGGTCACCCATGTTTTGTCTGAGGTCCTCCAGAAGCCATTTTGCTCCACAAGCTGGCGAAGGAAGGAAATTGCCCGCTGGGTTCCATATCTGTCGGGAGCAGGCAAGTTGATCTCATCACAGAAGATGACCAACCAGCGGCCAATCTGGTTTGGAGACATGACAACACCGTTAAGAGTCTTCTTATACTCACAGTACTGCTCAAAGGTCTTGACCAAGAGATCAGGAGTAGTCGCGCTGGAGAAGTTGAGGCCGACAACCTCCATATTCGGCAGCTTTCGAAGGGCAGCGAACAGTGTCATGGTTTTACCGGAACCTGGAGGACCACACAGCAACAGGGGCTTGTGCTCCGCGAGCCAGGAGTACAGAACGTCTTCATGGCGAACAGTATCCACAGTAGGAATGACCACATCAGTTTGAGTGATGGAATGCGTGTTGATCTCCACGGAGGGCACTTGTGATTGCCAGCTTGTCCACTCAGCCTTGGGCAGAGTAATATCAAAGTCGATGATAGACGACGTTCCATCAGGCGGAAGATCAGTTGTCGTCAACGCAGACACAAATTGACCAAAGGCTTTGCGGTCTGTCAGCGGGCAGTCACCCGTGAAAGACCACACAAGCGCAAGGAGAAGCTTCTTAGAAATGTAGGCTTCAATCTGCTCAGAGTCCAAGGGGAAATCAACGTGTTGGATATTGTACTCGAGAATATTCCGACAGGCCTTGTTGAGAAGACTGAACAGGGTGTTCAGTGCACGGATACTGGTGAATTCCATGATGTGATTGTAGTTCTTAGCTTCGTCGAGAGACTTCAAGACAAGCTCATCAGTTTGCAGCAGATGTTTGAGAATATTGGAAAGCATCTCCTGAGCATCCTGAGTCTTGATGGCAGCTTGGCCCGCGGGAGCACTGTCATCGTCCAGATCCTCGAAGGTTCGGGTCCTGAGCGACTCAACATAGTTCGAGATCATCATCGAAGGAGTAACCGTGTCGTCGTTGAACCAGACCATACCGCAACGACTGACCGTCGCCAGAGTCGCGTACTTCAAGCTTTCGACTTCGAACATGATACGGACGTTGGGTGGCAGGTTGAGACGCTCTCCGTTCGGAAGTGTCAGGAGCTTGTTGTCATCCAAGACACTGTTCAAGTTCTCTACCCATTCCGGATCGACATCACCATCGAAAACAATCCAGTGACGCTTCGCGTCTTCACCTCGAAGGTTGTCCACAATTTTTCTGAGGATACCAGTGAAGAGACCGTCGGTCCACTCTCTCGTCGTCGGATCCAAGCTACCGTATAGTGCCTCCTTGGACATGACCTTGGAGTCAATAATGTGAGAAACGCTCTCGACATTTTCGATGCGCTGAAGAGCCTGCAGCAGAATCTTCCATGCAGCAGATTTACCGGACCCCGACTTACCCACCATCATCACACCGTGATGAATACTCTGGATCTGGAAGAGCTGCAGGGCCTTTGTAATCCACATCTCGCTGTCGACATAGTGTTGCTCGTTGGCGATTTCACGAACGGCTGCAGTGAGCTTTTCATAGTTGGCAGGCACGTATTCGACTCCTGCGAAGTCTTGCCTTTGGATATCCAGCATTCTGTCGACATCCTCACGAACCAGCTTCGGGGCAATCGTTTCGCGCAGACTCTGGACAATGATCTGCGGCTCAATGATCTCATCAGGCCCCAGGTCACCACCCGAGTTGGCTATTCTGGTACGCTTGAGACCTCCTGAACTGACCAAGACACTCTTGAGGGCACGAAGACCGAAGTCGTAGTGAGCCTGCTTGGACAACTGCGAGGAACAGTGGTCGAAGAAGGGAACGGTCTGTTTCGACAGACGCTTGGCTTGCTTGAAGCCTTGGGAGAAAAGCATCACCTCCGTGATCAATTCCTTGTCTGGCTTGGACATAGCCACGCTCCGGAAGAGTTTCTTCAAGTTGTCTGGGAGGTTGGAACGTCCCGCATATCCAGGGTTCATGGTAATGAAGATACCAGTGTTGAGGTTGACGGAGAGACGTCTACCGACCAGCTCTATCTGGGCCTTTTCGTCGTCTTCACCTGTCCGAAGACCGATCTGGATATTCTGAATCTGCTGAGACACAGCCGACAGGATTCTCTCTTCGAGACGGTTGAACTCGTCAAAACAACCCCAGGCACCGACCTGACAGATACCCAGGAAGATGCGACCCATGGCCTGGAAATCGAAAGTGTCGTCACAGCAGAAAACGAGAGTGAATCTTCCGAGCTGGAGACCAAGTGCTTTAACTGACTCAGTCTTTCCGGTACCGGCGGGACCGTAAGGAGAACCTCCCAGTCTTTGACACAGAGCCTGGGTGAGGGTGAGGAAACAACGATCAGTAAGAGGAGTGCGGACAAGCCGTTCAGGAACACCCAGATATTCGAAACCATAGTTCAGCTTAGCATTGGCCATGTGAACATACAATCTCTGCAGGAAGTCTCCTTCAGAATGGTAGACGTAGCGCATCTGGAGGAGCCACAAGTAGTGAGTCGGTGTGGAAGCATTCATGGAGATGAGTTTAGAGATGACATCTCGCTGGTGGACGAATTCCGTGATCATGTGCTCACACTTCTTTCTGGTGATTCCATCCAACTCGCCAAGGACCGTGGCGGCCAACAGCTCCAATACTCGGACTTGAGACTCAAACAATGCGGGAAGATTGCTTCCGCCGCTCTCCAAGGATCTCTGAACAGCACTGGTCCACACGACCTGACTGGCAAGAACCACGATTTGTGCGGGATAGTTGGCCAGAAAATCATTAAAGGCAGTGTGATCAACTTCTGGGGCATTGTAGAGCGGTTCAAACTGTTCCACTGCTTCCGCCAGAAGCTCGGCAAGGGTCAGCTTCATGTTGCTCTCAATCGCACTGAGCCAGTCGTTGATCCGAGGCGTCTTGACCAGGTTGATCTCCTTCTTGAGTCGAACCTCCTCGCCTTCCTTGGAGGTAAAACCAATGATGTTGCTATCATCGTCCATCAGAACACCCGAGAGACCAGCGAACATTTTCTTGAAGTGTTTCGCGACGCGGAAAATGTCGTTGGAGTTACCAATGATCTCGAGCAGATCCTCGTCACCAACGAAGTAGAAACGAGGGAAGGACACACGCTCCCGCTCGAGATACTCTCCCAGAGCCTTCTGGATCTTGTTCAGCAGCTCAGCCAAACGTTCGAGAGACTTTTGTACACCATTGATAGCGAGTACATCTAGCACGAAGGGCGACTTGTAGACCTTCTTCATGACGGCGAAGAATTCAGAGTTGATGTTCTGGAAGCGACTAGATTCAAGTGGCAGCAGGTGCTTAATATCTGCATTACCAGTAAAAACCCCTTCAAGGTAAACCCACTGTCTCTGAACATCAATCCAGACGTCAAAAAGAACATGAACTCTGTTAAGCTTGTCCTCCCAAGAGGAAGCTTCCTCCTCGAATTCCTTGTAGTAAGGAGAATGCTTCATTGCCTGGAGAGAGTTCAAATTCTCGCTACATTTGGCAAACAAGTCGTCGAAGCCACGAATGAGACGGCATTTGTTCTGATAGTTGACAAGGTCGAGGGAGTAGTTCTGCCATGTTTCGCGGACCGACTTCAGGAACTCTTCGAGTGCCATCTCACCCTGTGCTTGGGCAATGATATTCCGGATGATTGTCTCGCTAACCGCAAGCTGAAGATCCCACACATCTCCGAGGGTCAAGGAAACGAGTGAGAACCTCTTGCCGGGTTTCAATGCCTTGTAAATCTTGTGCCAATGTCTCTCGCGAACGGCCTCAGATTTCATGTCCGAGAGCAAGGGGTTCACTTTGAGAAGCTGGCGAAGCACATTCTGGATGTGTTCGAAGGCTGCGTATTGGCGCATGCGACTAGGCATCTCCTTTGTCATCTTGATCAATCCATCAATGGATTGACGAAGTTTTCTCGGCTGAACACTAGTCCAGAGCATGTCCCTCAGGTCGTTAAGGCTCTTCCAGATGGTCGACAGAGCTGCCCAGACAGACATGAAATCTTGCACCTCTTCCAAAATGGCGGGTAACGCAGACTCTACGCCCGCTGGAAGGTCGAGAGCCTCCTTCGCTTTCGAAACCATCTCATACTCGGACTGCAGAGACTCGAGACGAGACTGGAACGAGCTCAGTGTGCGAGACGCTTCTTCGGGCGGAATTGTACCGGACACGGGCTTCTCTTCGTTCCACTGGCTAATGACTTCCGTGATCTTGTCGCCAATAACCTTGTCTTCGGCCGCAATCTTCGCACGTAGTCCTTCGGTTTGGTCCTGGACGATCTTGCTCTTCCGCGCAAGGAGCTCGTTCAAGGCTGCCCATTCGCCATCAACGTTTTCAACGTGAAGCCAATCGCTGGGGAACTGATAGCGCTGACGAGCAAGTGTGGCTTGACCTTGACGGAAAAGATCGACCTCTGGTTCCCAAACCTTGGCTTTGCGCTTGCACTGCTGAACAATTGTAATGAAAGAGACAGCATGGGCCGTAGAGGCTGCCTCCAAAGTTTGTCCTTCCAGGTCCCTGCGGGCAGCAGCGATCTCAGAATGAATTTCCCTCATTCGGCCTCCAAGCTTGGATCCGAACTTGAGCAGGATCTCATGCTGCCATTGATCATACTTGGAATTCACTCGCGTCTGGACTTGTTCGTAGTCAATCTTAATGTTGCCGAATGACCGGCTCACTTCCGAGGTATCAAAGGTAGCACGGCTCTTTCGAATCTCTTGGAGGAGTTGCAACCATTGCGACAGGTCATCACCAAGGATGTCATAGACTTGTTCTGACTGCAAGTCCCAGAGGGACTGGAATTGCAGCCATTTTTCCACGTACGCCGAAACATCCTTCAGTCTCGACTCAATGGCATTGTAGACCTGGTTCAATTCATTGGTGCAGTGTTGGGGAAGGGTAGCGAAGCATGCCTCAGAGAGCTGAATCTTTTGCACATCAATTGAAATCTGGTATCTAGACGACTTAATCTTCTCAAGGTTGCAGATAACACCAAGCCAGTTGTCAAAATGAGCGAACCAGCTGGCGCGGGCATACTGCAGCGGTGGGTCAAGGTGGAGAACCTGGTTGCGCATGGAGATCTCGTGTACGAGGCCGGGGAACTCGATGCTGTACAAAGAAGCTTCGTTCTCACCGGTCTGTACTCTACTGGAGATCTGCATGGTGTGATGACTGTCCGTTGCGTCCTGGAAAGAGAGAATCCATTCACGTATGGCGCGATGGAGGCGCTCGCGCAGAATCAATTCAATCTTGTGGTTCAGATTGGCGACCCAGTATCCCAGATTCACATAGTTCTCTAAGTTCAGCTTGTCGACTGCGACCTGAATAGCATCCAGGCGTTGTCTAAACGCAGTAGCATCATAAGGGCAGGTCTTCAGCTCATGAATTGCCTTCTGGATAATTTCATTGATCGAAGCCAGGACCGCTGTCTTGGACTGAAGTACGGATGCTGACCCAGCGAACTCACGGACGAACTGAACATGCTTGCTTTCTCCCCTGCTTGGGATGGCCGTCTCAATGGCTCCGTTAGCCAACGCAGACTGTTTGACATGGAGCTCATACGAGTGGACAAACGATTCCCATCGTAGGGGAACACCCTTGATGATCATGGTTTGAGCGTCGTTCATGTATCCATTCAACAGGATTGCAACATCGGTCATGGTCATAATCGAGCGATTTGTTTGTAGCAGGGTGCGGACACTCTCCATCAGGCTGATGGCATACGGGTAGACGCGCTTGGCTTCTTTAGAAATGTTGCTGACCGCATGGGGAACTTGGAAATTAAGCCAGATAAGGTTTCTTACTTCCTTAAATAAGGCAATGATCTGGGCATCGAAATTGACAGTAAGTTCCAGCGTGTTTCCAGCAGCACGGTTGCGCACAATGTTGAACAGGCGGCCGGAAATGGTGATGTGCCGCCGTTGTACATCGTGGAGCCAAGACTCAAAGACCGGGCGCGTATCCAGTTTCTTGCGGAACAGATTACTCTCAGCCTGGAGCTTCTGTCCCTCAGAATGAAGGTGCCAATCTTCTCCAAGCACGTTCTCAACTTTGCGCATGTATCCGTCTAATTGACGCTCAATCTGCCGCGCCCAAACAATGGCACCGGCAACAGGGGGCATATCGCGCAATTGCGCCATTGCATGTGCTTCTGAGTGGCCATATTGTTGCTTGAAACGCTCATGCAAGGATGAGATATCTTGCTTGACGTTTTCAATGAGTTGAGTCTGGTACTCGCCGATAGCACCCCGGATTTTAGGGCGGACGAGAAGAGCATTAAATTTGGAGAAGACACGGAACATCTCATTGGCGTTCTTTGCAGTTGCCAGACGGTCTCGAAGACGGGCTATGATAGAATTCTCGACACGGGACGTACGCTCATTGTAAGTGATCTCTTCTTTAATCCACTTCTGGGTGCCAGAAGGAGTAACATCCAACACGTCAACATTCTTCAGGGCTGCGTAAGCTTGAGCGACTTCTTCAACAGCGTCAACGTCGCCAATCTCCTCGACAATGACGGCTCCATCAGAACCAGCTCCGGCAACCGCATCCCCAGCTGAAGTTGTCTTTGGACCGAGGACGTTCACGATTGTGCGTTGAAGCTGCTCATGATTGACTCTGAACGTATTGATATACTTCAATCGTTCTTGGGTCTTCTCGTGGCGCGCGGCGATCTTGATCGGGATGAACTTCTCATTGCGGCGCCGAGTAGACTCACGAGCGACATTGGTGAACTCTTTCAAATTTTCATCCCAGGTTCGCCAGATGGCGCCGGCCGTCTTCATCAACGATCGAAACTCACGGTAATCGAGATGGAGAATAGTAGGGCCGTGTAGAAGGGAATGGATCACGTTGTCAAGGTCTCCAGAGATAGCTTCCACCAAGGAAAGTGCGCGCTTAATGGGATAGGGGCAGATCTTCAACTTCTTGTTTAGATGGTTGAAGATCAAGTTCAGGGATTCCTGGACTTTCTGCAACGTGGTTGCCGACAGCAACTCATCCAGGGGAAAGTCCCGCATAAGCTGGTTATATTTCTGAACCAAATCGGTTGCCTCGCGCAAGCCCGTGTCCGCGACGAAACTGAGAGTCGCTTGATAACGTTTCGCATGGCGCAGAATGTCCATCGTCAACTGAACGCCATCGCCGCGCAGCTGAGCTTCGATACCTTCGAGAGCAGTTTCCATCGAAAGCCAGAAGCTGATCTCTTGAGCTGCGGACCCGCTATCGGCATCACGAGACATCTTGGTGATGGTCTGAATCGACCTAATCCAGCCGTTGACGTTGTTTTGGATACTGTTGATGAAAGCGCTGCTCTCCAGTATCGTCGGGTTGATCAGCTCCACCGAAGGCCTGACTCCGCGCTTTTCTGCCTCGAGCAGCGCCCCCTGGACCATCTCATGGAGCGGCAGATTCAAGGCGGGGATCTCGACATTCTGCTGCAAATGCTGAAACGCGAGTTCCAGCTCCGCGAGTTTCTTCTTGGTGCCAGGGACCCCAGTCTTCACCTCCGTATCCGTCCGGGGCTTCGCTCCAGTAGCGACGTCCTGAGGGCGGCTATGAGCTTCGAAGTAAGGACTGAGCCCGTGGCGAAGCAGCAGGTGTATGATCTCGTAAGGTGAAAGGGCGTTGCTCTGCTGGGCCGGGTCGGTACTCAAGGAAGCGACACCCGGAAGGTTGAGCACCTGGATCTGCGACGAGATGGGGAGCGACGGATCGATGGCCGAGGGCCGCTTGATGAAGGCGACGGAGGCGACGGTTGTCGGGGCGGACGAGATTTCGGCGGCGAGGCTGTACACGTACTGACTTGACGATTCTGCGCATTTTGAAGATGATGGATTAGCTGGAATTGATCACGACTGATCACAAAAGCATGGAGTCTGTCCCAGGAGAGTGCTTACCCTCGTCAACGTCGGCCCCGTTGGCCTCTCCAGCGGCCACCAGGTCTTTCTGCACATAGAGAGCGACCTGCGACTCTGAGGCAAACCGGGTACAGCGCTGCACAGTCTCATTGTATTTGGCCTCGGATAGCAAGCTGCCGGTGCTTTCCAGCTCAGTTCTCAGAGCGCCGAGAGTCACCTCCAACACACCGATCAAATACTGAATGACAGCACTTGGATCCACCAAAGCTGTCGTCTGCGCCGATGGCGGGGCCCCGTTTGAGACCTCCGCACTGGCAACCTCCATATCTGTAACTCCTTATGTACAACGATGCGCGAATGTCATAGAGGTTGTAGGATGGGTTTCGTTCTTGTTGTTAGATCCGGGGGAAAGAGGAGCCGGGGGGGGGGGAAGCGGGAGAAGATGCGGATTTGTTGACACCAGAAAGTCGCGGTATCGGTTCGGGTGCGCGGAATCAAACCAAGCTCTAGGTATAGTCGGAACTTGGAAGACCACGGCAGGAAAGAGAGCGATCGAATGAATGAAGCGAGCTGGAAGTGAGGAAATGAAGTGAGAAGCTGTATATTCAGGGGTTCATAAGAGAGATTTGTAGGTAATATGATAACACCAAAGATCTTCCGATCGGGCTTTCAGTTTAGTTGTGGTTCCAGGCACTTTTTTTCCCAACCAGCGGAGACGCGGGTTGGAGAACAACAGACGGTCAGTCAGTCAGTAAGCCTGAAGGAAGGGAACCTGGGACCTTGAGTCAGGGGGCATGCCTGCCACTTTCCCTGTTTAAGACTAGCCGCTCCGTGCCCCAGCTCTTGCCTACCACGGATCTGCACGCCCAGTCTAGAACTGCCTACGGATTACTGTACACCACCCACATCTGTACGGAGTAAGTTGCCTACGGAGTAACAGGATCTATGATCATAGATCTTGAACAGCCACATCAACTATCCTCCACTCAACACCTTGTCAAAAAAAATTCACAGTTGACTGATTTGACTTCATAAAGCACATCATCTCTCATATCGCTGTCCCTATTTCCTGGTCCGCCGCATCACACACCTCTCGACAATCGCAGTGATATTTCTTGCGGAACCCCACACGCGTCATTCCCTCCAGAGCCGCCAACGCTCTCTCGCTGGCCTTGACTTTGGCGTAGCGACTAGACGATGACATGCCTTCGGCAATGACCACATCATGCACAAAAACTGCTGCCAGCACACTTGCTTGAGTTCCGTCGGCGCCGGGCAGCTCTCCAGCTTTCAGGCAGTAATTCAAGCAACCATACTCATTTCCGAGTCGGTTGTGGAGGAACGTCTAGCTCTGGTCAGTCATCACCCCAAGATACAATGTAAGGGAGTGGCTCTTACAGTTGGATGCTTGTTAGCAAATGTGTCGTAGATGGCCATGTCCTCGAAATAGGGCTGGATAAAGCGACGGAAGAACTCTTCAACCACCTCGAAGTCAAAGCTCGAGTCAACGAAGATGGCTCCCAAGTAGGCCTCGACCATATCCGGCAAGCACTAGTCAGTCAATTTAGCCTGGCTGGGTACATCTGGATCAGACATCTCTCTACCTTCGGAGGATCGTTAGCATCAACCCAGTAATCTACTGCACCTTTGCTGTCACTCTCCGCAATCTGAATAGCTTGCGCATAAAGAGTGATTTGTGTCTGTAGAGGGTTGCTGAAGTGTTTCAAGTGCGTGTGAAGGCCCAGCTTAACCGCTAAGGCACCGAGGTACTTGTTGGACACCATCGCCATCTGCAGCTCAATTGTCAATAATGTTCTTGCTAGTTCCATGGCGGTCAGTCGCCTACCTTGTGCTCGGTGAGCCACTGAGGATCTCGATCTGGGAAACGGTGAAATATATTCTCGACACAAACCATGTCAAGCAAAGCGTCTCCAAGGAACTCCAGTCGCTGGTAGCAGGGAACCTTAGCCCAAGCGGAGGGCAGGGAAGGGTGCGTGAACGCGGACCGCAAGAGCCGGGGATACTTGAAACTGTAACCGAGCTTCTCCTCGACCTGTCGGGCCAAATCAAGCTCGAAACCATCAGGGGTCTGGACTTGATATCTAGGCATGCTGTATAGACTCTGGTAATCCCTCCAGGAGGTGACTTTGTGGCTCGCATCGTCTACTAGAGCAGTCACTGCTTTGACTGCCATGTCAAATCGATGCTGGGGTCCACCGGTGAGCAGAGATGCTCCGATTAATGCCTCACAGACGTCTGCGATAGTCTTCTCTCCGAGTGCATGTTTACTCTCTGAGCTCATCTGCTTGCTGTGATCCTTTCCCCGCAAGAGGCTCAAGCCATCAGGATACCATGTGTGTCTTCAGTATGGTTAGTGAATTGTGTCCATCTACTATGTCTAGGGGCTTCATACCGAGAGAAACCTTGAGTCCTAATGTACTTGTAGAGTTCCTTCTGTACCGCCGTGTTGAATAAGTTCCTGTTGCAGACAAGACACATTCGGCTGACATGGTAGTCGAATTCATCATTGTCTGGATTTTGTGAGAAAAGAGCAATGGAGGTAGCCATCTTGAGAAAGCAGTCCCCAAGGAACTCGAGGCGCTCGTAATTCTTCCCCATACCCCTTTGTACGTGAAGTTGCTGGGCTCGATGCTCCTCTGTGTTATCAGAATCTTTGGTCAAAGCCTCGAGTGCAGTCTCTAGTTTGATCGTAAGATCCAACCCGGCGCAAGCTTCCAGGGTTATCAGATACGAGTTCATCCGGGATATAATGGCAGGAAAAGCCAGACATGAGGCTGCTACGGGAGCAGGAATCTTGTTATGGTCAGTTCGGAAAGCAGCTGAAAATGGGGCAGAAGAAGTCACGAACAGCGGAGATCTTAAGCGGCTCTACGCAAATATAACACCTCGTTTCAACTTCTCTTTCTGTCTCCGTCATCTTATCCAACAGGTTTCTGCGAAGGCGAACTAGTTCCGCTTTCAAGACAGGCTGGTTCCAATCGCAACCTGAGAGGAATTTGGCACGCGAATTCTTCGAAAGACTAGTGCTATAATTCATGATATCGTTCATGTACCTGCGCCGTGCCACGTAAGGAGGTGGGGGGTCTGAGGGCTGTAGACTTTTCGCAATCGCAAGAGTGAAGTATCTGCATGCTCCGTTCCAGTTATCGAAGACCAGGCGATCGAGCAGATAATTTGGATTTGCATTGCTTGGGACGGGCAAAGTCTCGTTCTTATACACGTGGATCAGGGTCTTCCAATCAACCAAGTCCCTGGGGCTGGTGCCTCGATCTGGAATTACTTGAATATGTGTCGGTCCTAGCCAATATGCCATCCTCTCGGGCTGGTAGCCATAGGTCTTGTGGAAGATATCGCCGAACACTCGAAGGAAAAATGTCGTTAAATATTGCAACTCCATCTTTGATATTGTTAGCTGTTCTTTCAGAGGAACCAGATGCACAATCGTCTCTATATCCTCATCGAGATAGATGGGAAATGCTGGAAACTCGGGGAGGGGGTCCCTAGTTAGCAACAAGAGACTTGCATGTTGTCTTGTTAGCGGACCGGAAGGTTTCAACAGGATTACAGTGGTGTAAAGACTACTTGGATGCTCGCCTCTTTTGTCTTCCCAGAATGACGGTTTGACTATCATGTCGTACTGGCTAGTCTGCTTGGAGGTTATGGCAAGCTTGGCATTCCTCATCGCAGGCAAGCGACGGTGGAACATTGACTTGAAGTGATTGTCGAGCAACCCAGCTTTTCGTAGCCGTATGCAGGTATCAAATGCTGCAGACTGCATTGCTCTCGATTTTCGGATTTCCGGACTCCCAGTGAGCCCTACCACTGGCGACTTCTCAGGCAGAATAACCTCGCAAACAAAAGCATTGTTGACAGGAAGTACCACATAGTGCACTTTCGCGTCCTGCTCTTTCTCATATTGCTTGAATGGTTGCTACCTCAGCACAATGCCAGGCTATCAGGATGGATCACATTTACCAGAGAGCTAGCATAGCGAGCGAGTATGGCAATGGCGGAGTGATAGGTCAACTTGGCACCAGATGCTTGGATGGTGTAAGTCCGCTTGCCGGCTTCTTTCTCTAAAACCTTTTCTAGGTCATCATTTCCATGCAACAATCTGTTCTCAGGCAGAGCTTCGCAGAATTGTTGCATTATGCTCTGTAACAGATTAGCCCGGCTCTTGTAAGCACAATGTAAACCTACCTCGGCATCTCGAACCTCCGACAGTCGGTCCTGGTGCTGCGGATTGTATTTTTCGACCATAATTGCATACTGCAATAATATAAGCATTGACCTCGGCGGATAGGGAGTCATCTCTCATACAAGTGACCTGTAGTGTCGGGCACGACCACGGCTCTGCACGTACTGAATGAGTGTCTGATAAAGATCGAACCTATGCTATAAGTCAGACTCTCTCAGTGGTGGATGTGTAGTTTTGAATACCTAACAACGAGATTACAGTCCGGAATATCGAGACCTTCTTCAGCTACCGAGGTAGCGAACTTATCTAGTCAGCATTATTGTCGCTGTAGGCAGGATCATCACATACCAGGCAGTTGATTTCTCCTTCTCTGAATTTAATCAAGGTAAGGAATTGCTGACGAAAGGTTATGCCCATTCCTGCAACGTCGCCCGATCTAACTCCAATAAGCACACCAGGTCGAAGGAAAGGGATACATAAGTTGTTGAAAAGCTCAAACAACATCAAC
The DNA here is from genome assembly GCA_012184565.1 of Aspergillus floridensis. Classification (NCBI taxonomy): domain Eukaryota; kingdom Fungi; phylum Ascomycota; class Eurotiomycetes; order Eurotiales; family Aspergillaceae; genus Aspergillus; species Aspergillus floridensis. The sequence continues at coordinate 55,553 of WOUI01000109.1, forward strand.
GCGGTGTAGCGTTTCTCTGTGAAGATAATGCACTTTGTCTGATCTGGATGCAGAAAGCGCTTGTGCAGCTCTGCACGGAGCAGCTGCACCTTAGAGCTTAGCGCTCCTGGACCGAGAGGGCTACTGAGCTCATGTCTTTTGACAAGGTCGCTGGCTTCTCTGATTCGCAAGATTTGTGCATGCGTGTCCTGGGACTCTGTGAGTGAACCATGAGACTCAACCGACTTGTTGATCTTCCCCTCGAGTCTGGGCAGAACATCATCTGCTAAAGCACGTAGCCATGCTCTATCCGAGCACCAACTACCTAGTTCAGAGGTTGCCTGCCAGGCAAATTTGAAGATGCCCCCGAGACACTCGAGGTCACCAAAGCGTTTCTTGAGATCTTTGTACAAGGCTGTCGCTACTGGGGGCTCTAATCTCTTGTATTCCCACGTTTCTTCGACTGGACGACTGACATACTGCCGCAGTAAGGTAGCCTGGGATGTTGTGGCAATAGTGCTGTCAAGCAATGTTTCGAGTCTCCTATGAGACGTTAGCAAGTGCATCAGGAAAAAAGAGGAAGGCTTGTTCATACATCGCAGCATCGACCACATCACCTTTGGTGTCCACTGGCGAAGCCGTCATCCCAAATACCCTTGGCCGTTTTGAAGGAACCTCCTTCAGGTATGTGTCACGAATAATCCTAAGCCCAGTTAGACAATGTACTCGAGTTTTGTCATACAATGCACCCACCGTGCATACGGATGATCTTTCTTGGTATGATGAGCTTCATCGAAGATCAAGAGATTGATCTGATTCATCCTGATGTAAGAATTGAGCAAGCACTGGTGCAGGATCTCCGCCGTGCAGACAATGACCATGTTTGTCTTGAAATGCTCATCCCAGATCTCCTTGTTCCATAGATCAGTTCCCATGGCGCCGAAGAACTGACCAACGCTCTGATCGAGGTTGTATCGTAGCACTGCCGCTTGCTGAAACGCGAGAGTAACGCTATCGACCTGTCGACGTGTGAGTTTTCTCATAAAATCATGGTGAGGTATACGCACCAAGAAAAATGATATGCGATGCGGCTTGTCTTGAGCACGATCATTGAGCTCGTTCTGCAATGTATGCCTAAGCAGCAGCACTGCGATTAGAGTCTTTCCCGAGCCTATAACACACATAAATCAGATATGCCAGACTTGATGAGTTGATGTCAGTCTATACCAGTTTCGAGCACGGCAATCGTATTCTGTGCTTTGGCCCTTTCAAATAACTCCACCTGGTAGTCTCTTGGGTCCAAGGTACCAGTGGCAAGATCATGCTTGACTATCAAGTGAGCGGTCGAGAGCTGAGCGTCAGGCAGATCAGGAGGCACTCTTTTGTTAGTGTCGACTGGATCGGTGACAGCGCGCTTGGACAAGCTGGATGAGTGTTAATCCCATTCAGAGATTAAGGATAGAGTGAACTAACAGGACATTGAACTTGGCATTTTGGAGTCTCCGTCGTTGCGAGGCATCCATTGGGTTGATGCTTTCTTGTTCATCATCATCCGAGTCAGACGAGCTGGAAGCGTTCTCGACGTCCTCTGAGGAGATTTCGACTTCGCTGGTTTTGTTGGTGGTGCCTGGGGTGCGATTCTTACTATTGGAGGCAGGAATGCCCAAAAATTCGTTTTCGACGTTTGACCCGGCCATTTTCATGCTTTCATCTCGACTCGAAGCAGGATGATTGTGGCGGAGAGAGGGAAGTTGTTCATGTCAGAGATGCAGAAAGAGGTAAAGTGAGTATTCAATGAAATGGTCAAGTCTTGCAGTGGGTTGAATCTCACATCAACAGCTATTGCCAGTGTTACCGTGTCGTACAGTGAATACAAACCATACAGCAAACGGGCCATGGTCTGTTTGTAATGGGTGAATGTCTCTCACCCGGGCTTGAGACTTGTCTTCGAAAAGATCTTCGCCAAAGGTATCTGCTCGTTACTACAACAGACGTTACAAGTATCTAGCCTTCGCAACTAAGGCAATACCATAGACAGGACTAGACCGGAGCAATTTAGTGTTGAATATATATACTTCCCAGCAACCGGGATGGAGCGCAAGGATCCACCCCTAAATTGATAGCTGCGGGGCTTGCCGCGGGGCGGGCCCAGGAATTATTTCTTCGAGGCCATCCTCCGTATTCAGCTTCAACTCCCTCCAGCAAATCTCCCAGCACCACCCTCCGCAAGACGCAAAATCACATCCAATGGAACAGCCACAGAACCTACGCACCCTGTTCACCGAGGCGAAAGCCGAAAAGACCGCGCTGGAAGGGCGGTTCGACAGCAACACGGATGCTTATCGCAGTGATGTCAACGCAGTCATAGCCAAACTTGAGGAATGCCAACGATTAGTGAGCTTGCTGTCGCTGTTTAGCTCCAACGAAGCTCTCGAGGATATCTCCACCGGAGATTTACAGTACTGCCCCTCCCCCCCCCCCATCCTGTTAAAAGCATAGACATTTGATCTGAGCTTGTCTTCTGTTCACACTCCCCTCTCTCTCTCTCTGCAGATACCTGACCGTCGAATACCTGCTCGCCGATCTCCTCCAAAGAACCTACACATCGGACCGCGAAGCCTCCCTCCGCCGTGCACTGAGCCAATACGAAAAGTTCCTCTCCCGGCTGGAAGAATACGACATCCTCAGCGCCAGCGACAAGAAGCTCTACGAGCGGTACGCGGCCAACCCGTCCACCTTCTCCCTCACTCCCACCAACGATGCGGCTGTCCGGCGCGAGGTGAAGATCACCCGATTCCGGGAGGAGAAGGAATTGAAGCAGAAACTCGAGGTTAGACAACACCACCACCACCACCACTACCACATACTCTTGACATGAAGGAGACCGCCCGCTTACTCGATATGACCCCCAAAAAAGTACTTGTCCAAGAACAAAGACCGCCTGCAGAGCGATGAAGACGATGTGCGCGCATTGTACCTGGCGGAGCTGGCGCTTTACGCCCACCAGACGTTCCAGTCGCTCGACCTCCTGTCGCAGGAGTTGTCTATGTTGGCCACGATGCGCATGGCACCCCCAAACCCCACCGAGCTGTCGCAGGATGATCCCCGGAGACGCAATGGGGATGCCGAATCGGGCTACTCCGAGCGACTGGATCGCCCGATTGCCGAGCTCTTGAGAGGAGGAAGGCTTGGGCCGATATTGAGCAAGGAGGGACGGCCGATGCAGCCCTTTACACTGCTGGATCGCCGCACCCAGCTGCAGCAGGGCGTGTTCCGCTCCGGGCACAACCTGCCAACCATGACAATCGATGAATACCTCGAAGAGGAGCGAAGGCGGGGCAACGTTATCGAAGGGGGAGGCGAGGCGTCCGGGATCAAACCAGAGGTCGACGAAGACGACCACGATATCGCCGACGGAGAGACTATGAAGGCCCGGGCCTGGGATGAGTTCAAGGAAGCAAACCCCCGAGGCTCGGGAAACACTCTGAATAGAGGATGATTGTTATGAATGCTATATAGATGCTGATGATGTTATTTCTTGGTCCGAGTCTCGCCATGAGACTAACACATGTAATGAATGCATATATTTTCTTGCTAGATCTGCCATCGATGCAAACATATATGCCTTATGAATCGCATTGTTATATCATAATCTATCTAAACCTGCAACGTGCCGTTTCCTTGTATGGGTATCCGTCTTTTTCATATCCTTCATGCCTTCCGTGAAGGAGAGGACCAGCATCTCCACCACAACATCGTTGTACTGTACAAGACATCATTGAGAGGCCTGCTTGTTCCGCTGGATCTCTTCGAGGATCTTTCCAGCGCCCTTGGCCACCAGAGCATTGGCGACCGTGACCCCGAACTCCTCAGCAGCCTGAGGGCTATCCACGGACCCATCCACTTCCACCTCGGAGCTCTGACTGCCATCCACGCTAACGACAACCGAACGCATCCTCAACTTGGACGAGCCATCGGCCCCGCGAACCCACTCTGACTCGACACCCAGGGGGGCACTGCAGCCACCCTCCAGGGTGCGCAGCAGGCTGCGCTCCGCCAAACAAGCCAGAGTCGTCTCCTGGTGACCGATACCCGACAACATGTCGAGAACAAGCCGATCATCCTTGCGGACCTCGATACCCAGCGCCCCCTGCCCGACGGCGTAGAGCATGCCGGCGTTCTTGGAGTCCAGATAGGCGGTGATGCGATCCTGCAGGTCCAGGCGGAGCAGCCCGGCGGCCGCCAGGATCAGACAGGCGTACGGGCTATCCTCCGCGTCCAGCTTCGACAGACGAGTGCCGATGTTTCCGCGAACATCCGTGACCTTGAGATGGGGGTACCGCCGCGCCAACTGCGCCGTCCGGCGGATGGAGGAGGTGCCCACCACCGAACCCGCAGGCAGGTCGGCCAGGCTTTTGTACGGCAACCCCTGCTTGACGACCAAGACGTCACGCGTATCTTCGCGGTCCATCATCGGGCCCAGCGTGCATGAGGGCGGCAGCAAAGTAGGGACATCTACGTTGCAACAACAAGTAGTCTGTCAGCCCAAAAATTCCCAGCGCCTTTTCTTGTTCTTCCGATGGGCGCCAGGCCACACCACTTACCCTTGAGCGAATGCACGATGAGGTCCACATGACCGGCCATCAACAGCTCCTCCAATTCCTGAGTCCACAGGTTCTTGGTGGTGAAGTCCCGCAGCGCGATGGTGGTGTTCTGGTCGCCGGCGGTTTCACGCGAGTGGATCTTGAATTCATATTCGGGCCATTTGGCCTTGAGGGCGGCCTGGACCAGATCGGTCTGGAGCAGAGCGAGCTTGGACTTGCGCGTTCCGATGGTCAAGACCTTGCGGGAGGAGGGATCAGCGGCGTTTGCGCTGGCGAGCGGGGTAGAGGCCATTCCGACGGTGGTTGGGGGGAAAAAATAGAGCAGGGGAGAGGAGATTAGAAGCGGGTGGGTGAAAGAGGAGAATAGAACGGGAATGCGCTCCGAAAGGACAAACAAATAGATCGGTCAATTAAGGATTGAGGGGGAGATGGGGGGGGTTTGTGTCAGAGGTAGTGGCAATAGAAAGCGTGCTGTCAAGTAACTTAGTGGTTAAGGTTGAATCTCCGGCTCGAGCACATTTTCCGCCGGGTATTTTTTGCGGGTTCTGTTTTGTCATACGACCCGGCTGGACTGTCCGGTCCGGGGGCAAAGATAGTGGGATATTGTAATCTTACAGCGGTAATCTTACAACTGGGGCCCTTTTTGCCTCTTTGCGATAGAGAGCATCCCGATAAGCGATCCTACTGTTCAATACACGTCATGGTGGGTGTAAACTAGTATCCTGAGTAGTACGGAGTACTCATAATTGTGACCATCTTGATCGACAGTGCACCTTATCAGATCGAACCCAAAGGGGATAGAAGTTGGTGGAAGAGCAAGGAGCAAGTGAGACAAGAGGAGAATCCCCCAGGTTTTGGGGGTTATTTAAGTCAGGGTTGGTCGTCTGACGGCTGCGAACCTCGGCATGATCGGGAGGGAGTGCGCTTATCTTTCGATCTTCTCCTCCTCTCCGCCTCACCCCAACCCCAGACGGGAGTGTCATGCTTGCCTGCCTTCTTTCATCCATCCATCCATCCATCCATCCATCCATCCATCTATCCTTGAGGTTCTGGAACCATAATCTTTCCTCACATTCCTCAAACTCTTCCCCTCAAACTATCCATAAATTTATTCTATCTCACGTTTTCCCACTTGCTCATCCTCTCTTATAATCTTAACTCAGCTGAAACAACCACACCCTACCTCTCTTGTTGTCATTCCTCTCTCAGCTTGAATCATTGTACCCTTTGCGACCCACGTTTGAGTTGATCTGGCATCCATCATCCCGCGATGGGTTCCCACGGCGGCAGAACCACCAAGCTAGCCTTGGTACCGCTCCCCAAAGGCTCCGTCTTACTGCCTGGAGTGACTCTCCGGATTCCGGTCTCCAACCGACCCGATATCGCGAATCTCCTGACCACCGTGCTGGACCGCTCCCCCGCAGCGAAACGCGATGGGAGTATCGTCACCTTCGGATGCATCCCTCTCAGCTCCCCGTATCTCAGCAAAGATGGCCAGCGGGTCATCGATGATGGAACCCTGGAGGAGGACAAGCGGGAGGAGTACGAGATGATCGATGCGGGACAGGCGCGCAAGGAGGACCTCTTCCGGTATGGCACCGTGGGCAAGGTGATCGGCATCCAACGCCGTGCCTACGCAGAGCCATCCCTCCTGGTTCAGGGAATCCAGCGCTTCACCCTCAAACGAGTCCTCAAGGAACGGCCGTTCTTTGAGGCCGAAACCATCATCCATGACGAGAAAGGTTGGTGTCCATCGCGTTATTCTTCTCTATTGATGCCCTATGATATCTTTGGCTAATCATACATATCTGAAATTGTAGTCATCAACGACACTGAGACGGTCGACCTATTTCAACGGCTAAGACAGCTTTCGAAGGAGCTATTGACTCTTCTGCGACTGTCCTCCCTTCTGCCCTCTGCAGGAACCCGTCTATCGCCCATTATCGCTCGTAAATTTGAGATCTTCATCACCAAGTCTGATATCTCCCACGCAGGTAGACTGGCCGACTTCATGGCCGATGTTGCCGACTCGGGTTTTGAGGAGAAGCTCCGCATTCTGGCCTCGTTCGATGTCCGAGCCAGGCTAGAAGGCGCCATCGAGATTCTGAGTCGGCAGGTACAGAACATCAAGAGCAACGTCAAAGTCACGACCATCACTACCAATACATTCCCCGGGTCCTCATTTGATATCAGCCAGATCGATCCGCGCGAGCGGGAGCTGCTGGCCAAACGAGCAATGGCAGGCCTGGCGGGATTGACGCCGCCGGGAATGGCAAGCGGCCGGAACAACGACGGCGATGATAAGGAAGCGAACGAGGTTGACGAGCTCCAACAAAGACTCAATGATGCTGAGCTTAGCCCTGAAGCCAGGAAAGTCGCGGATAAGGAGTTGCGTCGTCTCCGGAAGATGAACCCTGCGAATGCAGAGTACGGTGTGTGCAGAAGCTACCTCGAGAATATCGCCGACATTCCCTGGACCAAGGTCACCGAAGATCAGCTTGGTCCTGAGACTCTGAAGAGAGCTCGCCAGCAATTAGACGACGACCATTACGGCCTGGAGAAGATCAAGAAGCGGCTTCTCGAGTACTTGGCGGTGCTGCGTCTAAAGCAAACCTCTAACAAAGATGTGCAACGCCAGATCGAGAGCCTGACCCAGGAACTGGATGCTTCCGATGCGGGCGACATTGAAAAGGATGTTCCCCCTCTATCGGAAGCAGACAGGGTTGCTCTTGAGACCAAGCTACGCCTGTTGGAGTCCAAGCGCATTGGCGACAAATCTCCGATCCTTCTGCTTGTCGGCCCTCCGGGTGTCGGAAAGACGAGTCTGGCACGGTCCGTGGCTGCCTCTTTGGGTCGCAAGTTCCATCGGATATCCCTGGGCGGTGTCCGGGATGAAGCAGAGATCCGGGGTCATCGGAGGACCTACGTTGCCGCAATGCCTGGTTTGATCGTCAATGGTTTGAAGAAGGTCGGTGTGGCCAATCCGGTCTTCCTGCTGGATGAGATCGATAAGGTGGGCGGAGCCAACTTCCAGGGCGATCCCTCAGCAGCCATGCTCGAAGTCTTGGACCCCGAACAGAACTTCACCTTCACCGATCATTACATCGGCATCCCAATTGACCTGAGCAAGATTCTTTTCATTGCCACGGCCAACTCGCTAGAGACCATCCCCGCCCCGCTCCTCGACCGTATGGAGACAATACAGTTGTCCGGCTACACGAACATCGAAAAGCGTCACATCTCCAAGAGACATCTTATTCCCAAGCAGGTCCGGGCCAACGGACTCTCTGAAGGCCAAGTCATCTTATCGGACGAGGTTCTCGACAAAGTCATCACGTCGTATACCATGGAATCTGGAGTACGGAACCTGGAGCGTGAAATCGGCTCGATCTGCCGGTCCAAGGCGGTGCAGTACGCAGATGCTGGTGACGCAGGCCGATTGGAAGCGTACAATCCCGTGGTGAGCCTCGAGGATCTGGAGGATATTCTCGGCATCGAGCGTTTCTACGAGGAACTGGCGGAGAAGCATGGCCGGCCCGGCGTGGTCACGGGTCTCGTGGCCTTCTCCACCGGCGGCCAAGGCAGTATCCTGTTCATCGAAGTGGCTGATATGCCGGGCAACGGCAATATCCAGCTGACCGGTAACTTGGGCGGCGTTCTCCGCGAGAGTGTCGAAGTCGCTCTTACCTGGGTCAAAGCCCATGCCTACGAGCTGGGACTGTCCGCGGATCCCAACGAGGACATCATGAAGAACCGCAGCTTGCACGTGCACTGCCCGTCCGGAGCAGTTCCGAAGGACGGTCCTTCCGCCGGTCTCGCCCACACGATCGGCCTGATCTCGCTGTTCAGCGGCAAGCCTGTGCCTCCTAGCCTCGCCATGACCGGCGAGATCTCGCTGCGCGGGAAGGTGATGCCGGTGGGCGGGATCAAGGAGAAGCTGATCGGAGCGCTGCGTGCGGGCGTGAAGACCGTCCTTCTGCCGCAACACAACCGAAAGGATGTGAAGGATGTACCGCAGGAGGTCAACGAGGGGTTGGAGATCATTTACGTCAAGTAAGTTTTTTTTTTATTCGAGTGATTTGGTACCTTCACTAATGCTTGGCTATCAGACACATCTGGGAAGCCATTCGACAGGTGTGGCCCGACGCTCACTGGCCGGGGCAACACCAGGCCAATTTCATCGAGAGCCGGCTGTAGATCGGTTTTATACTCTCTCAGAATGGGATAACTGTAGATAATGCTCTTGTTTTATGATTTAAGCAGCCAGCGGGGTTTTGTTCGATGCAGCGTTTTGCTATTCCACTCACTTTTGTCTTACTATAATCCAGATTACTGAAACCAGCAATCAATACACACCCTGAGATAATCAACCCACACCCCAACTCCACAAACCAAACCAACCACATAAGAAAAAGAAAATGTATTTATAAACCCAAAGCGATATAATACAGCGCGACCATGAAAGAAAAAAAACCCCCCAGAAGAAAATACATAACCCCAAAGGAACAAGCCAGTCCTGTTCCCAGATCTAGGAATTTTCACCGCCTTTCATTCTTTCCCTGGATATCATCCATGCAATATATCCAATTCATTCATATCCACCTCAAACAACCCTCAAACCTCAAGCGCTCACGACCTCGACCCATCCTTAGGACTAGTAGCCGCCTTCCCGCCCACCGCGCGATCATAATTCAACCCCAAGGCCTGCCAAGTAGGCCGCCAGGGCTTCTCGCCGCTGAGGATCTTCTCGGCCTCGGCGGCGTACGACTCGCGCTCCTTGGTGGGGGCCAACATGCCGGCCTCGGGCTTCTGGGCGTCCTGCATCTCCTGCTGCCACTTGGCGGCCTTGTAGTATTGGTCCTTCTCCCACCTGTTGTTTTGTTTGCCGGAGAATTAGCATTGCGTCGCACAGACGGCCTGTGGATTGCATAGCGGGTATTGCTAATCCACCCCACACAAACCCACACAGCAACACAAACAGGGTAGGGTAAGGGTAATGTAATGGCAACGTACTTGTCCATCTCCTTGGGCGCCTCGGGCCACACAAACGGTTCCTTCATCTCAACGGTCATCCGCTTCTTGCTCTGCGGACGGCGTAAGGGCCCGTACCCGAACCGGCCCTTGGACTTCATGCGGGTGACCTTCTGCTGCTCGACGAAGCTGCGCACGGCCAGCACGCCGACCCCGTACGCGCGCTGCAGGTAGTCGCGCATGTCGAGCTTGTTGAGGTTGAGCGGCACGTAGAAGGAGGCGTAGCGGGGCGGGAGGAAGGGGGTGCGGATGAGGGCGATGGTGAAGTCCGGTCTGTTGGGGCAGTATTATCAGCAGGGGATTTGGCTTTCGGTAGTATGCGGTATGGGGAGGGAACTGGCGGTTGGATTCCAGCGGCGGGGGTTGCTAGGATTGAGGGTTTGGCTTTACAGAAAGACCTGTTTGCGCGCCTCCAGAGGAGCGCCGGGACCGACCCAACCTTCCGGCCGGGTGGGCACTTTTTTGGCGAGTTGCGTGAGTTTACGGACCATCTTTGGTGGTGTCTGGTCCTTGTCGGGGGTGGGAGAGGGGAGAAGAGGAGGAGGAGGAGGAAGAGGAGGAGGAGGAGGAGGTGGTGGTGGTGGTGGTGGATTTGGAGGTGTGGAATAGTTTGGTTATCTTCCAAGAGCGGAACTTTCTTGCAATTCGTTTTTTGCGTCATTTGGCCGCTTCGGCGCCCGTAGTGCACTTGATATTACTAGGTAGTTCACTCCACTCCGGGAATAATGCGGAGGGATAGATGGCTGGCTCAACTTATGCTGTAATTGTCATTTACCTGTTCTTTGCACTTATGTCGGATCGATTGGATGCTTTCTAGTGGTGATACAAGGTCTTTGAGATGGAGTATTATAGTTGGACAATTTGATACCGCAGCCAGTGGCCTCAGTAATACCTCAAGATCTCAGGATCTAGATTGGATCACTGCACATGAGAGGGTAGACCTACGACACGACCAGCTACGTAAGGCGCACACAAAACTTCGCAAGTCCCAGAAAATTTCTATTCATTATGGTCATGATCGTATCATATCTTTTTATCCATCGCAACAGATCCCTACTGTCCCCCCTCCGACACCTTCAAATTGCCTAGCCGTCGAGAACTCTCGTCGAGCTCATCCAACTGCGACTCTTCCCTATCATCCTCCTTTCCCTCTTCTTCCTCCTCCTCCTCCTCTTCCTCTTCCTCCTCGTCATCATCCCCATCCTCCCGATCACTCCCCCCATCCCCCGTCGCCCCAACTTCCTGCATATAACTCTCCAACTCACGGGCCATCTTCCTCGAGAAGCCCGACGCCTCAACCTCGACATCCAACCGCTTCCCCGGATTGGCCATCATCTGTTTCTTGGCATCGGCAAAGAAGGGACCGGGCACATCACTGACGAAGTGAAATTTGCGGGAGAAGTACCGTTTGATACAGTTGACATCGCGATCGAAGTACATCTCGGCATTGGGGTGATCGATGGAGACCATCTGCGGGAAATCGATGACCACGGGCACCAACGTCACGTTCTCGTCGTCCTCATTCTCACGCCCCTTCCCTTTGCCGTCATCCTCGACCACCTCCTTGATCAAGATATTAAACTCATTAAAATCACCATGAATCAACCCATACCGCGCAAACCGGACAATCATCTCCATCAACTCGGCATACAGGCCGGCCGGGTCCGCGACCGACGAGATCTGGCGCAGCGGGAACGCATCGATCAGGCTCATGACAATCGTGTGCCGGTTCTGAGAGATGGGCTCGGGGACGCTGAACCCGTTGGCGCGCAGCGCCTTCATGAAGGCGAACTCCTTCATCGCCGCCAGCCGCGACATGTACATCCACGAGGCCGAGGTGCGGTGCCGCAGGTAGTCGCGGTTGGTCTTGACGGTGCGGAAGGAGATGCGGCCCAGCCGGTGGATCTTCAGGATGCACTGCTGCTTCTGGTGGTTGGCCACCACGTTGACGTCCGACTCCTTGCCCACCCCGATCTGGTTGCCCACTGAGTAGATCACCTTCTGCTTCTGGTGCGCGTGCAGCGCCAGGTAGTCCAGCCCGCCGTAGGTGAGCCGGTAGCCGTCGTCTACATCCCGAAAATCGTAAGTAAAAAAAAAGAAACGGTCTGTAAAAGTGTAGACAAGGCAGGCAGAAACATACATTTGGCATTCTTCACCTTCGCGATCAAATTCGTCTTCGCAAGGTTCGAGATCGATCGATGCACCCCGCTGCCCCCGCGCAGACCCGAGATCTGCGCAATCAACGGCGTCGGCACGATTTCATGGTTCCGACTGCCTTGTTCAACCTTTTCTCATCAAGAAAGACAAATTTGTCTGTTAGCTTTGGTCAATACATCATGCGCTCGCGATCAAGGGCCCCGATCCCAGAAAAAATCGGAAAAATCGGGGGACAGTCAGGGCGGGGAAATGCTTGGAGGGGGCCGTAGCATACCGCCGAGAGAACGCGAAAGTCCTCCGCCGTCAGGTAACGGATCGCTTTGGGGTCGAGCTTCATGGCCGAAAATTCCTCAAATTTTGGAGTTGGTGCAAAGGTACAAAGTAACTAACAGTAAATCGGGTTTTCAAGAGTGGAGTCGGCCGCCTACCTCTAAGCCTTCGAAGTGATTGCGGCGGCGTCCCTGAAGGTACCCGGGGAAAAGTTATGGGCTCCACTGCCCTATGCCCTAGTTTCCTGTTCGGGATCTTTCTGTATACAACTTGGACAATGTTGATGAACCGCTGCGACGATGACAAGAATCTACACAATATACACACGGAAGCATCACTTTAATCAACCTGGGTCCTCGAAACTAAATTTATCTTAAGAGTAAACTTCTTAACATTGAACACTCCCCTTCCTATATCCATTGATCTAATTGATATAAGGTATTTCCGGTTCGTTCTGAATACATTAAGTCCAAGAATCCCAAAGCTGCGATTACCCGGCGCTCATTCAAGCTCGCAAAGTTTCATGTTAAGTTCTCGTCTCATTTATGCGGAAGTCTCCGCCTCCCAGTTCGGGTTCTGCATTCCAGTTAGCAGGCAAACTTCACTTAGCGAAAACATGGTGGATCGCGAAATTTACCTTGCGCAAGATTACCAAACCCTCCAGAGTGCTGCTGAGAGGGATGTATTGCTCATCTTCGAGTTCAGCCCGCTCTCCATAGGCCAAGAGAACTGGCGTGCTCTGCGTCTGCCAGCCAGTGATCGTCTTCGGGCGACCGGCCTGGCCGACAACATCCACGGCCTGACCAACCCGGACATTCACAGTCAGAGGCTGCAAGTCTTCATCGAGTGTGACGAGGAAGCGAGGGTACATGGCAGTGATGAGGAAGTAGAGGAGATAGTGGTGTTCGGCGAGGATGAATTGCTTGGCGTCAATCAAGGACACAAGGACGGTGAGCAGACCGGCAGCTGATACACGCGACAGGACCTGTCGGTCGGTGTGGAAGGGGTTCAGGGTCATAGTGCCCTTGCCCATATGCAGAAGACCCTGCGCAATGCGAACCATGAACAAAGAGTTCTGATCACGGTGGTAATAGCTAGCCAGCTGACGGAGCAACTGGGCCAAACGAGCGTTGTTGGTACCGGCACCACAAAGACCCATGGCGAAGATGGCGTTGATAGCAACGTCGTTGTCGGTGTCGTGACTGTATCTCGAAAGGGTATCGTAGACCTTCATTTGGGGGTTGCTAGGGGTGATCAGACCCATAGCGAGGGGTACAGCCTTCCGGATGTTGCTGGCACCGTAGTGCATGAGATGACCGAACTGGCGGAGGATCATATCCTGGCCAACTTCCTCGCCCATGGCAATGAGCGACAACCCAAGTACAGCATATGACTGGACCAGCTCGTCTCCCTTCTTCTCGTCGTTCTCCTCAATGATGTCATTGCAGATGTGAAGAAGTTCCTGGAGCTTCAGGACTGTGCCAGTGCCTGCCCAGGCGCAGACCGAGGCAAGTACAGATGTGGGCTTAGCCATGGGGTGATCCACGGCCTTGAGGATGTCAAGAACAACGTCGACCTCTTCTTGACGACCAAAATACAGAAGGGCGAGACCGAGCGCCATGAAACGGGTCCACTTGTCCTTCAAGTGCTTCTGTCTCTCCTCGTCCATCAAGGTCGATGCAATCGCCTCACTGACTTGGTGGTTGGAAGAGCCAACGAAGATGAGACCCAGCGAGACAGCAGCCATGGCAGAGAGCTGCATATCCAGCGCACTGTCTTCGACGATCGGAAGAAGAACCTCCAACAGCTCCTCCTTGTTGGAGCCAGCATAGGCCAGACCAAGACCCATGATCGATGCGACCCGCATGGGCACGCTCTTCGCCTCCAAATTCTCGGGGTCGCTCAGGAGAGCCAGGGCAGGGTCAGAGTCGATCCGTACACCAGAGTTCAGGATACCGATGGACAACAAAGCACCCGCCTTGATCTGATCTTCCGAGGCGTACGTGTACTTGTCGATCTTATCCAGGCCGATCTCGACATCTCTGTGCATGAGCATTCCCAGAGAAGCCGTGGTCGACAGCATGCCGTCATCCTTTGTCTTCCACACCCAAGGACCCTTGTCACCTTCGACCAGCATCATCTTATCGTTTCCGAATCCAGCATTAGCAAACGAGTTCACGAAAGCGCTGGCGAGATTGTGTCTAGCAGAATCGACGTTGGTGAGGCCGGCGCCACGTGAGCTTTCCAAGTGAGTCTTGTAGATATCTTCGGGCATCTTGGGATCCAGAATGTTAAGCTCCTTGCCAAGAGACTTGAAGTGCTTGGGGATCGAGGTGTTGTTGAGGCAGTCCATGAATAGCTGATCTTCTTCATATTCCGGGAGATCGAGCCATATTTGTTGTCGGGAAACGAGGAACGCCATCTGCTTCTTGATAGAATCGTCCGAGGTGGCGTTCAAGTCGCTCTTGATCAGCTCAGTGTCGTTTAGGCGAATAGCGAGGACAATGGCCTTGGTGAGCTCCTTGTAGGTGACGTAGATCTGGTGCGCGGTGCGGAGGAACTGCTGGTCTTCTGGATATGTTAGGAGGTTAACCATGCTAACCATATACAGGCAGACTCGGGCGTATGTGTTCTCGTCCACAAAGCGAGGGATCTCCTCGATGATCTCGAGCTCACTCAGCAAGTCGACGGCATCGGCTTCAGCGTTGTGCTTCAGGAAGTACGGAACAAGAGAAAGAGCAAGGTCGATCAAGTCTTGTACATCCTTCTCAGCATTTAGCCTGTTTTGATATTCCTGGCCGATCTCCAAGGCCAGGTGTCTGATGTATTCATGGCCCCATGAGCCGAGATCCTCCGACTTGGTCAGCAGGCGGTACTTCAGGGTCTCCAGCTTCTCCTCGTCTCCGTATGTCATTCCAAGAACTGATAGCATGTCGGCCAAGGAGTCCTAGTTGAGATAAGGTCAGATTGTCGCTCCAATCCGCGCCGTCATACAACAGAAGACGCACCTTAACCGGGCTAGCCGGCCACTTGTCATAAAGCGCCGTGAGGTCATCGTAGTGAGGTCGGAGGAATTTCAAGGGCTTAGGGACAGCGGTCATCGAAGATGTCGAGGTCTTTATGAAATTCTTGATCGCATCCAAGGCAGGGCTGTAGAGGGATGTATCCGGCTCCTAGGCAGGAAGGCGGAGCGTTAACGTCATCGATCGGGGCCTGTAGCAACAGCTGCTGTGTCCATACCTTTAATCTTTCCACAAGCATCTCCAGCTCGTTCTTCAACTGCTGATCTTCTTCATTGAGCTCCTCTATATCATTTGATTAGCACTGCCACAGCAAGCTGGCATAGCTGGTGCCAGAAGCGGCGTCGGGTCGGGATGGTCCCGCCCATGCCACGGGCTCAATGCATCGCCTACCTTCCTGGGGCTCCTCATCCTTCTTCTTTCCGTCGGCTTGAGGCTTCTCGCCGGTCTGTGCCTTCTTTCCTCCAGCCAAATCTTTCACATCGTCAACCTTGCCCTTGCCCTTGTCGGCGGGAGCTGACCGCTCGCCATCTTGCGCCATTGCTGACGATTATATGGCGAGTAGGACTGTGTGGTATCGGGGATGGGGAGGAGACTAGAGCGTAGGAAGATGCTCTGACGGGGGTATCCGAGGTGGTAAAGGTCGAACAGAATAAACCTTCACGGAGCAGGAGATGAGGAGGGGGGGGGGTGGAATCATAAGCTTGTTGATGGGGAAGCAGAGGAAGCTCTCTCAGTTCCTCGCCGCTCGGGCGGGCGTTGCGCTCCTGTGGAGCTAGGCTGATTATGTAAGTCCGCACCGCCAAGCCTTCGACTCCAATAGAAGAATGAAACAATCCATGTATGTCAGCATCATTAACTAACATAACTAAGGTACTGTAACTATCCTCTACTCCTGCCTCAATGTAGTGTAGGGTGAATACCTCTACAATCCTATCATGTGCTTTAATATTATTGGCACAGCTGGGACTATTTCCATAGCTATGCTGCACTATACCATTTACGAATTCAATATCCCAATCATCTATAGTATCACTAATGTGAAACTAAGACATATTGATTGCAGCTGGAAGGCAAGCTCAAACCAAGTTCCTGAAGAAGTACCTTTGCGGCATTTTCACCGAATGACGGCGTGTCAATTGGCCGTCTAGGAGTTTACAACGGCCTCGTTTGTACACACCACCTCTTCCTGTCCAGTTATGGATCGGACAGTATATCCGAGCTCCCCGAGCACTTATTCAGAAACAACACTGAGTAGATCACTTCCAGTCATCCCTGGACACGAACGCCTCTCAAATCGAAACTTGCGATGAGTCCTGCGCTTTGAGACATTGCCCACAGTTTCCGTTGCCCCTCCCCAAGTCAATCTCTTGTTCGTCATCAAACGTACAGTTCCACGGATTGCAGATTCCAAACGCGTTAACACCATGAAGACAAGCAGCGTCTGTCGTCCAAGGCGTAGTCAACATCTCGTCATGCGAGCTCAAGCCTACACTCGACCTTTGACACATGTTACACTGCAGGAAGCTGCGGGGATCCTGCTCTTCATAGATCTACCCCATCGAGGGGGTGCAAAGCTGATATATATAAGCCCATTGCCTCATATTTTCCTGTTCATATCCCAGTCCATAATCATCATTGCTGGACTTTTGCAACCATGGGTCGCACTAGGAAAAACGACGACAAGGAGGAGTAGGCCAAAAAGCGTCATATCCAGAACCTCTGGGATGCTTGCTGCATCCGCAGCCTGGAACCTTGGATTCGAGCTTCTCTCTGCTGCGCCGATGATTCTTTTCTCGAAGCATTGGTGCCAATGGCGCAAATGCCCCATGAAATCGGGTCGTCGTCTGATGCCCGGATCTACACAGAAGAGATGATCAAGTCGTGTGAGCTGGATCGTTGTATCGGCGTTGTAGTAACACAATCAGTGCGTCTAATTCACGTGTCATCCTAGTGGCCCAACAATCCAGGGAGGAAACTGCTTTCCAAACTCAGGAATTGCAGGGGAATCAATGCACACAGAAGCTGCAGACCACAAAGAAATCCAATGATACCCAGCAGCCCCAGACTTCCGAGAGCACTGATACCACAGCCCCTGGGGCCCAACGTTAGCGCGAGGACTCTGGTCGCCAGACCAGGCAGTTGCAGGGGGGTCAATACACACAGAAACTGCAGACTACTGAGCAATCCAATGATTCACAGCAGCCGCAGACCTCTGGAAACACCAATACCACAGCTCCCGGAGACCAACATTTTAGGAAGAAGTCTACTGTCTAGTCTCAGGAATCCCAAGGGAATCGATGCACACAGAAGCTGCAGACCACGAAGCAACCCAGTGATCTCCAGCAGGCCCAGACTTTCAAGAGCACTGTTACTACAGCCCCAGTGAGCCCTCGTCTTGTTTTTCACGGTCCCATAGCCTTCTAAAGTGTTACTCGTCTCAACCTTCCCAACAACCCCAGACGTTCGAAAGTACAGAAGTAACAGTCCCTGTGAGCCTTCTTGTGCTTGAATGCCCAGCCTACTATTGCGCTAAACAATAGTCTAGTCCACGGACAGTGAATGCAAGCGGCGTTATGAACACATGAAGAAATACCCATACATCCAGCATATCAGCTTGAGCCAACAAGGCTGCAGGGTCTGGGTCACGCGGAAGATCTTCTGGGGCCCCCAGCGCTTTATCTCGTTGGAGGCAGATTTCCTGGACCAGCGCATCCCTGGCCCCTACGAGGGGGCGATGTGGGCGGCATGTCTTCATCACCCTCACTGCGACGTGTATGAAGAGTTTCGCATCGAGCCCCTCGACGTATCCCGCGACGGGACGAGGCTCAGAGTGAAGTTTGTCCGGCCTGGCTGTCCCCCTGATAACAAGCCGCTCCCTGCCCACCTGCGGGGACTACCCAGCACCTACAGGCAGCGCTGGACCAGTGGATTAAAGCGTTGGACGCCGAGGACATCTCAGACTTTGTCCTGGCTGACGCTGACCAAGCTAATCTCCCTATAATTCCTTTGTTGGTCCTGCAGCTGGCGGCCGAGCGGGCCGCAGACCCTCCTCTCCTTGCTGCTGACTCCAAGAAAAAGGTTACTGTCTCGGAGAAGGAGATACCGCAGGACCCCAAGCATCGAGTCCAACGACACAAGAAGTTCCCTGTACTTCTTGACCTAAGTTCCTTGGGGGTCTGTCTGCTGCCCATGTTCTGATGTAAGCACTACAAGAAGAGGCGACAGCTCTGAGCTTCTCAGCAAAGCAGCAGAGCAGCCAACCCGTATCTCGCCCCAGAAGTTGCAATTCACCTTTGCTTCCGTGTGTCTTTTGCTTGATCATTTATACTAAAGTGAGGTTTCAGTTTTTCGGTTCCGTTTGGCTTCTATATTTCCGGGCAGTTTGCGTGACTATCGAATATCATTAGCTTGAGTTCAACTCAGAGAAAGTGCTCTCCTCACCAATATAGGTCATACATACACTGTGTTGCTTTCCAACTACGTGCCTGGTGTGGAGTATAATGCACCATCGGTGACAAATGACTACTTGAACTTATGTGGTGAATAAACCTTCGACTTGAGCGAGGAGAGAGAGGCCCATAACATGATTTAGGTATATCGTATCGAAGAGGCATACAATGAGTAGAGCGAGAAAGCAAGAGATGAAGAGAACTAACCAAAATGCGAACTAAGTTACAGAAACCTTGTAGTATAGTCCGAGGACACATACACACCAAACATCTCCATCAGAAGCCTCATTTCACCGGAACAGGGAAGTTTACTCTGCGCGCGCGCAGTCCAAAAGAGACAACAGCCACAGCCACATCCACAGGTAAATTATAAGTCACATATATAATAAGTCCTCGGAAGTCTGGACAAAGGGAACCCTAATTAAGTACCTGAAAAGAAGAAGCAAGAAAAAGACGGAGCGAAGAGATAGTGACTTGCACATGTAGACGGGCTTGATGTTGGGACACAGACACACAGAAGTTGAAATGCAGACGCTCAAAGGAAGAAGAGAATGGGACTGGCTCATCAAACGACTGACTTGACTCAGCGAAAAAAAAGGCAAAGAGAGCAAGAATCGAAATGAATGGTATCTAAGACAAATTCAATAATCCATGACTGAGTATCCCAATCGGTCGTTCGCGTCGAGGACACTGTGTGGTTTGCATGTTTAGTATGGACCCCGTTTATGGATGACGACAAAACAGGAAAACTTACGAGTATTGCTTGGTCAAAGTTCCCTCACCACCTTTCGAGAGATCGATACTGAAAACGTAGAAGTTTCCGTCACTGGTCACCACCATCACCTGGGGCGTGTTGGTGCTCATTGCAACGACACTGCGAAGCGGACCATTGCTGCCGTTGGCGCCGGGACCTTGATTGGTTTTGGGTAGTTTGATCCACGCAAAGTCACGAGCGGGCTCCCACATCTCACTGACACCTTTGGGAAGATACCCGCCCACCTTCGCGGCAAACGAGCTGCCGACATTTTGTGAGGTGCGCCGGATGATCCCCATTAAGGTTCCATTGTGTTTCCTGGAGGCTAGCTCAGAAGATCCCGACTCCCCGCCAGCATCGTCCGGGTCCGAGGACTGGCCAAAGGAGCTTTGGCTATATCTCCTGTCTGCAACAGTGGGAGAAGACGATGAAGGAGTGGTGTGTGATGACTGAGACTGCTGGCTCAATTTGAACAGGTGAATGGTCTCGGTGGAGGAAGATACGCAGAGAAGTGTTGAGGTGGTATTGAACGACATGCTGTAGATCCTAGACGGTATCGATCCGCGCCGGAACTGATATAGCTTGTGACCATCGGGGACGGAAAACACTCGGATGATGGTTCCTTTGTCTGAAGCGGTGGCGATCAGTGTACCGTCGCTGTTAAGTGTTATACACGCCAGTGGAGATCGATGCGCTTCGATAACGTTGATAGCTTCCAGCTTCAGAGTGTCGAAAATCAGAACTTCACCACTCGTAGGTGAAATATGTGTAGTGCCGGGAGGCGCATGAGAAGGAGGAGTAAACGACGAGGGTGGAGCCTTCTGGGGAAGGGGATACGCGAGGTAGCAATTGTCAGAGGAGGGGGATAGAGCGCAGATTGCTAAGTAAAGTTAGGCCACATACAAGGTATGCGCAGCGACGAGCGTTGTCTTACCATTTGGGTTCGGGGAAGTCTCAATGGTATACAATAGCTTCATCGTCTGAATATCGTAGAGGTAGATCTGATCCTCCAGAACTATCACAAGTCGTTTGCGATTCAGCTTGACCGCGAGCACGGTGGTAGGGAATGTCAACTCGCATATCGTCGACTGGCGCTAGAAGTGGGATCAAGAAATAAGAAAGTGTTAGCCGAATACGTCATGCGCGCAAGGTAGCAGACAAAGAAGTTATCTCGTCAAGGTACATGAACCCCGCGAAGTCCAACAAATGTGCACATGAGTGTCTCACGAACCTTGGTATTAGTTATTTGAAGGCGACGTGGTGACAAAATCAGCGCAACCAGGGATGTCGAGAAAAGCATCTCAATAATGGCAATGTTCCCTTCCTTCGTCTCATAGCTTTTCGCGAAAGGATCCGTGGTGAAGATACGAAATCCCTTGGAAGTCGCTGATAAGTGTCAAAAGATATTCCATGAGTCAAGCTGGAGTATGATCCGGAGGGCCCTTACCGACGGCCAGATAACTATAGTCCTGGTTGAACGTCACGAAATTCATCGCCATTTTGTCTGTGCCGATCGCTGTGATCGACCGCGTTCCACTCCGCGCAAAGAATCTATGATTGTATGAATTGGCGAGCTATGTAGGCGACCGAAAAGCAAGCGATGCAAGATGCTCTCGACTTGGACCGAGGCAACTGCGGGGCCTAGACAAGCTTCAGTGTTGCTAAATGGAGGGGTTAAACAGATCCCGTCCTAGGACCGCTTCCGTCACAATTGGTGATAGTCGCCTTGCATATCTCGTGGGTGCTGGTGGTAAAGATGCAAGATAGACTTCGATGATCGATAAGAGCCGATGCTGCACGAGCCCAAGAAGGAAAGCGATCGCAGGTTCCAAGTTGACAATAATAGCGAGGGATGGATGAGAAGCGGACTGGTTGGATGCGGAGGGATCGGAGAACAGCCGTTCGTTCGTCTTTGCCGCGGTCTGCGTCAGGCGCGGCAAGCGAGCACCTGACGCTCGGGCCACACCTTGATCGCCCGCCGCCGCTCCGATCAATTGCAGTACGGAGAGACTAGTCTAAAATATTATTCCCATCCCGTTTCCTTCTCTTCGCTCGATTTTCTTTCGGTGTTTTCAGAACCCCACCACAATCGCCTATGATGACGGCGAAGAAAGAAGTTAGCCCTGCGACGGCTTCTGCCAAGAAGCCCGTCATGGCGCCAGCTCTCTCCAAGGCCGAGAAAGAGGCCGATCTAGTCATGGGAGTAAGTTCTATCTATTCTGTCGCGGGGTTGCTACTATGCGCCGGCGCCGATACTTGGCCACGATCTATCTTGTCCACCAATGAATTCCTTCTATTCTATAGATTACGAGCCTGACTCTTTTAGACCAACAATAGCAGTATCGTGTCGAAACGCAGCGTCGAGATGCTCTACTACCCTAAACCGCATTACTTCCGGTATTTCGTGAAGAAGCCTCAGCGCCGGTCGCCGTTGATCAACCGTGGCTATTGGCTCCGTATGCATGCAATGGCCGAGACAGTGCGCAAATTCATGGCGGAACCCTCTGGCAAGCCGAAATTCGTCCTGAACTTAGGATGTGGATTGTGAGTCGTAGTCGAAGGAAACTGCCCGGCATGCTGGATTCGGTATACTAAATCGGGGTGTCGTAGTGATCCTCTACCGTTTATTCTCCTCAACACCGAAAAGTCCCTTTGTAAAGATACGCGGTTCGTGGATATTGATTACGAGAAGCTCATGCTCAATAAGAAAACGGCCATTAGGAGGACCGAGGAGATCACGCAGCTCCTCGAAAATGTAGAGTTCTTGCCGGACGATAGTGCCATTCAGATCCAGAGCGAGCATTATATTGCCGTCGGCTGTGATCTGAAGAACTTGAAGAAGCTGGACGATGTCCTGCGCAAAGAGGTCCTTCCGGCCGAGTGCTCGGTTCTTTTCCTCGCGGAGGTCTCTTTGACGTACATGGATGTCACGTCTGCCAATGAAGTTTTGAAATGGGCCGCGCAGCTGAATAATGGTTAGATAACCCGACTGACCCCCTTTGGAAAGACTGCATCTAGTTGCTGACGTCAAGTTTGAAAGATGCCCGATTCTGCATACTGGAGCAGTTCTTCCCCGACGGACCAGACCATCCTTTCGCGTCAACCATGATGAAACACTTCAAGAAGCTCGGCGCGCCTCTCTTCTCGATCCACGAATACCCTTCATTGAACGAACAAGAGCAGCGATTCAAGAATGCCGGGTGGCAGCATGCACACGCAAGGAGTCTCTGGGATATCTGGTCAGATGACAATTTCGTGAGCAGGTCGCTGCGGCGTTCTCTGGACGAGGTCGAACCGTTCGACGAGTGGGAGGAGTTCGCGCTCTTCTCGTCCCACTATTTCCTCTTGATCGCCTCGACCCAGGATGGATTCTTGGTGCCGACCACCGAACAGACCGAACTATCTACCTCTTCCGCCAACGTATCGAACGAGTTCGAACTAGTCCATACTGCCGGAGTCGGGCAAAGAAGATTTGGGGCGCTCATTGCAGAAAAGGACAGCTCTATTGGGTACCACGCTGGACTAGGACGGCAGACGCGATTGGCAACGACCGATTTGTACTCCAAATCCAAGGATGCTGCGAAGCCTCATTGGCCGTTCCCTCCGCGTGATGTCTCTGCCCGAATGTGTCACACAATCACCCACCTCTCTGGTAGTGATTGTTTGCTTGTCGGAGGTCGTGCTTCACCAGCTGCAGGGTTCCAAGATTGCTGGGTAAGACAAGGCGATCAGTGGCGCCCGACCGACAGTCTCCCGACGGCGAGGTTCAGACATAGTGCGACGCGAGTGGCGTTCGACTCGGACCATGTCCTCGTATACGGTGGAAAGACTAGCGATGGCAGTACCCTTGATACCTGGTTGGTGTGGAGCAACAATGGGGACGGATGGCTACCGGTTGAGATCAGCGGCGGAAACCCCGGCGCTCGATTCGGCGCTTGCCTGGCAAACATCGACAACACCTCCGGCGTCTTATTCGGCGGGATGAGTGATGATGGGGTCATCCTGGAAGACTTCTGGACCTGGACATTGCACCGCCGTGGCGAAAGGTCCTACTGTCTGGAGGTCAAGGATCAGACCAAAGACTTGCGAGGGCTCTCACCCCTTGCCGGTAGCCTCAGCCGCTTCGGTGCGACCGCCAGCCAGACTTCGTGGGGACTAGTGGTTGCTGGTGGCAGCATTCCTCGTCAGATTGTGCCTGCGCATCAGGAGCTGTTACTGCTTAATTTGAAGGAGCTCGCCGCCCAGCTTCGCAGCAGGTCTCCTTCGTCGTCGAGCCCCAGCATTCTATCTACTATAGGACTGGGAAGAGACTGCGGCGCATCTAGGCCTCTGCTGGTGGGTCATGCCTCCTATGCAGTAGACGAGGATCAGGTCCTCCTGCTAGGCGGTGGTGCTGTCTGCTTCTCCTTCGGAACATTCTGGACGGAGGGCACCTGGCTGTTGAAGCGCGCCGACTCGAGCGTTGACAACGAATGGAAATTGGTCCCTGAGACAGTACCGCCTCCCAAAGTAGAGAGACTGCCGACAACCTCATCAAATACCAGCTTCGATACCACCACCACAACAAAGGATGTAACGCCTATTCCTCGCGTCCAGATCCAAACCGCTGCCCAATTCCAACAGATCCTCGCCGAGGGAAAGCCCGTCATTATAGAAGGATCGGACATCGGACCATGCACTCACCTCTGGACCAAGGAATATCTAGCGAACGCGGTGGGCAGAGACCGGAAGGTATGTACACTACTGTACTTTACCTGAACCTTCAGGAAATCAACTAGTAAGGTTGGACTCAAGCTAAAAACCCCGGTAAAATTAGGTTGTCGTGCATGAGGCTCAGTCCGAGCACATGAGTTTCCAGACGAAGAACTTCGCCTACACGACCAAGGAGTTTGGTACGTTCCTGGACGAGGTGCATGCGGGGGGCCGCCAATACCTGCGCAGCATCTCGGCCGACCAGCCCACGAAACTGCCCGCCAACCTGGCCGTGGACTTTGCGGGATTGAAGGATGATTTCCGTCTGCCCGAAGCCTTCTCGGTCGTTTCGGAGAACGCGCATAGTTCCCCGCTGCGGATCTCGGGGCCCGTCACTTTGTGGCTCCACTACGATGTAAGTTTGTGCTTGCCTTGTTGACATCGGTCTTGGTAGAATAGAGAATGGGAAGGCCCAATCTTCTCCAACCAACGCTAAGAAGAAAAAACAAACAAGAACAACTAATCCCCAATGGAAACAGGTCATGGCAAACGTCCTCTGCCAAATCCGAGGCGACAAGCGACTGATCCTCTACCCGCCCAGCGACGTCCAGTACCTCCAGGTACCTGCCGGCGCCTCCAGCTCGACCCTCAATATTTTCCAGACGGGAGACGACAGCACGATCACCGCGATCCCACATACCTCCCCGCACGAAGCGCGACTCCGCGCGGGCGACGTCCTCTTCCTGCCGCCGCTGTGGCTGCACACGGCCAGCCCCGCGAAGGACGAGGTCAGCGTGGCCGTGAACGTCTTCTTCCGCAACCTGAGCCACGGCTATGCGGCCGGGCGGGACGTCTACGGGAACCGGGATCTGCAGGCCTACGAGAAGGCGAGGGCCGACGTGCAGAAGATCGCGCGGTCGTTCGAGGGCATCCCGGCTGACATGGCGAAGTTTTATTTGTTGAGGTTGGCGAGGGAGTTGGGGGAGAAGGCGGAGGAGCTGTGAGTGCTTGTCTATGAATGTATAGTACAGTATATATCACCTCGATAATGATGGGATAAAATAGATTGTTTGTCTGTTTGGGTTGTTGGTTTTGTTTTTTTCTTTTTTTTTCTTTTTGGTTATGGGGGTGGGGCGGTGTTTGGTAGCAGCATCAAATTGCGGATTTCATGTCAAGGTTTGTTGTGTCGTCGTTGATGTTTATCATATCAGCAGCAAATCCACACCCACAGAAAGCAAGAGGGATTGAGTCGGGGAGTGTATGTGTAAAAGACACAGAAGAGGAGGGAGGAATGAGAAGGTGATTCGGGCCACGAACAGTAGGCATGCCCTCTACCTCCCTCCCTAGTTAGTATACTTCTCTTCCCCCCCCCCAACTGAACAAAAACAACAACACCCACCCCTCCACCTGCAATGCAAGCACGCTTGCTGCGAACACGAAGTCGGAAGTCGGGGGGGGAGGGGAAGGATCACTGTACGTGTGTGGGATTTACGCACGTGGTGTGAGAAGAAGACGACTTCTTACATTAGTTCAGGTAGACATGTATGTACAACTTCTCGGATATACATATGTACAGTACTTACAGGTGGCGCCAGCAAGCCCAATGCGGACGGAGGCATCCAGTAGAACTAGTATGGAGTAAAGCAGGCTAGCGCAAGGCATCAAGACTCGACTCCCGATTCATGGGGGTGGAGCCAACAGCTGGAATGGAGCCAGTCCATGGGGTCCGTGCTTTTTGGGCCGGGTCAAACTTGACGTCTAGTCTACTTACTCGGTGGCATGGAGAGCCTGGAGATGCGAAGCAGATGCCCGATTCTGCTAGCATTTGGTGGGGGGATTGGTTTCAGGTTTCAGGTTTCGGGTATGAGTATTATGTAGTAGAACTAACTTGAGTAGACTATGGGCTGGTTTACTCGGGAGGGATTAATGGTTGATTACTGCTCGTAGTGGAGAAATGTGGGGGTATACAGCGATTAGTTGATAACTTGGGATAATCTAGGTGGTTCTCGGCGACACGCGGTCTTGTCGTCGTCATGAGTTGATTTAGAAGTCGATGATCGCGTGCTCCCGGAGTAGGCTAAGGGATATGTTCTAGGAAAGTTAGGGACTATAGAACAGGAAAAACCACAAACGCTCCTACATGGAACCCCGCACACTGCATTGTTAGTCCCATGCAAGGTCCCAGCAATCCAGGATGTGGATTTATGAGGTCGGGAGTGAGAAGGGGAAAAAAGCATTGATGGGCAGAATAGGAAATGTAACTGATGAGTCCATCGGCTGGAAGGGTTTAGAAGAAAAAGCACTGTGGTTAGTTGGCAGGGGCAGGCAGAGTTAATGTAGCACAGAGGATTCATCTCCAAGCGGAACGCTATCATGAGTGCTGCAAGAGCAGATTTGATACTGCTTTATCCACCTGGGTGTCCATGGTAACCGAGACCCAAACGATATGTTAATCGTCACATCGAGGGCGAAAAAGCTTTTGTAATCTCGATGTCATCGCCAATTCTATATTCTTTGAGCGCGCGTGCGACTGGTTGGATATTCCCCATAAAAGGTGGGGATCAAAGAACGCATGACTTGACGAGAACCATGGATGCTTTTACCCCCTTCCCTTATTGAATCCGTTGTTCAGGGATGGAGAAGTAGATACCTTAGGTTAAAAGAACCAGCTAATCACTTTCCGATCACTCAACCTTCGATACCATCCCATTCAGGACATCTCTTTAGTAGGGGCCCTGCATGGTTGGCGAGGGGGGAGGGGAAGGGGGGGCTAAGGGTAAGAAGGAAAAGATGTGATTTGATTCGAGACACTGTGTAAGTAAGTTTGTGTGTGCACGGCTTTGCTGCAGCTTTCCCTGTGTTGCCGTGTCACGTCTTGGTCCGACGGCGGAGAGTTAAGGGTTTTATTGGATCTGTAAAGGAGTGGTTCTTTTTCTTCCGCCTTCATCGGTTTGTTGTTGGGAATCTTGCCTTAAAACTTTGTGGTCGTTTTCTCTGCATCCTGCCTCGTTTGAGAGGGTGAGAATGCGAGCTCCATAAAGTGGCAATTTGGAAAGGGATGTGTATGATGATTGATGATCAGTCCGGAGAGACTGTGTGGTGTGTGTGGTGTGTGTGGTGTGTGTGGTGTTATCAAAGCGCCGCAATCTCTAGGCTGTAATGGCCTGGCCCCGAAGATTCATTGGCCGCAAACGGTATGTTGATTTGTACAGTTCGGTATGTGTACTGTGCCTCGGTGGAGTTCTTCTGCCCGATATCAAGGGCCCACTGGGTACAGATCGCATTCAATAGAAGATGTGCTGAGTTTCTTATCAGTTGCTATGAAGGAGGAGGAGGTGGTGGTGGTGGTGGTGTAGGTGTAATTCGAGTTAAGGAGATTGAAACCTGTCGAACAGTGATGTTTGAATATTTGAGGAAGAAAAAGCAGTCAATGAAGGTGGTGGTCAATAATAAAATAATCCT
Organism: Aspergillus floridensis; assembly: GCA_012184565.1. NCBI lineage: Eukaryota > Fungi > Ascomycota > Eurotiomycetes > Eurotiales > Aspergillaceae > Aspergillus > Aspergillus floridensis. Next base: position 82,974 of record WOUI01000109.1, read on the forward strand.
AGTCATAATACCAATTAATGTAACGGGAGGGGGGAAAACTGGACAGTGGAGGCAGTCCCGCCGCCCGTGCCAACTGCTCCGTGCCCACTGTTCTAACCGTCCGTTTAGTGCCCTTTTACCCCTCCCCACCCCCGTATTATTGTTCGCTCTCTGTACAACATCATCATCTTCCATCATCATTTAATTCACTTTACCTCTCCTTTCGTCTTCAACAACCACTTCTCGCCCTCCTTCTCCTCCTTCCTTCTCTTCTTAGTCTTCTTCTTTTTATTCTAGTACAGAAGCCTAAAATATCAGACCCAAAATAAGAAAAAGAAAACCAAAAAAAAAATAAAAAAAAGGCGGGGGAGAAACAAATTCCAGGAGAGGGAAATCCAGGTGCAGAAATAATCCGGCCTGATTCTCAGTTGGGCCATTATTACTGCGTCTATCTATTTCTCTTTTCAGTTTATCTTCTCATTTGCCTCCCTCTCTCTCTCTTCTTGTCCTTCTTTTCCCTCGATCCTTTTCATTCACTCACGCACTCACTCACCTTCACTCTTCCATCCTCATCCATTCTTTCTTTCTCGCTTGCTCCACCCTTTCCCGCCGGTACAGAGCACTCGTGGTCAGCTTCCCGTATCATTTGTGGGGTTGGGCGCCTCCGAGGCTTGCTATCAGCTACTAGTCGGTGGGTATTCCTCCATGCCCACTTCCCACTCAGTTCCTTGATCTAAACCCCCCCTCGATTGCACCCACAATCAATCGCCTGCCCGTTTGCTTGGTCCCAAAGCCTTCCCTTATCTTTTCGACTTCTGCCTCACCTCCTGTCTCTTTGTTCCTTTGCTGATACCGTCGGGTTCAATTAGATCATCATTCTAAACCTTATTGAACCCATTTAAAGTCTGGCGTATGTCACCTTACTCCCTCCAACCCCACCTGTCATTCGATCGCGCGGAACATAATACGCTTGTTTTGGTATTCATTGCGATTGCGGATTCATTGCTAACGGGAGATCTCTCCCGCAGATACCACCATAGCGTCTGGGGCTGAACGCTGAGACCACGCGACACTGATGCACCACTGATTGGCTTCTTGTGGTGTAATAATTGATCTTGGGTGCATATCTTCGCCCGGACGCAACAATTGGAGCAAATACCAGTATGGCGACAGTTGTGGTGCAGCAGCACACGCTGCGACATTCGACTCCCCCGCCGTCAGGGATCACCCCCGCCTTGAACCTCAACAGAACCTCGTCGCCTATCCCAAACAAGCATCTGCCTGTTTGCCCAACGGGCCCTTCTCCGGTTTCCTCTCATACCCCTCCCACCGCTGGAAGCGGCAACACTACCCTTCAGGCTCCCTCGCTTCTACACCCGCCCGATGCATTTCTCCAACTTTCGAAGTCTCCTCCGATATACTCCTTAGATCGCGCAAGCTTGGCGGCTGCTTTGGACTGCTGGGCCTCACAGCCGTTACCAGATCCATCTCAGGTCTTCCCTTGGCTTCATGGACTTCATCCAGCCAATCATCTGCAGGTCGGCTTCTTCACCAATCGCCGGCGCTCCCTCAGACGGCTTCCCATATGCTGGCGAGGCATCACTGTCGTCAAGGTCGGCGGAGACTTAAGCAGGGCACGCATCAAGGGCGCAGTGTCTCCGGATGAGGTGCTAGGCCCGTCAGGTAGAGAGTTTCTTGCAGTAGACCCGCGGGAAGGCTTCTCCGTGCGCAATTTTCAGATACAAACTGCAAAGCTGGCTCCATTATCTGATATCATCGTCTATGGTGAGGACAATGTCAGTCAAAATCAGATTTTGGATATTGCGGCAAGACTGGCCACAGCACAATATCATTGGAGACTCAAGAACGACCTCGAGCAAAGCTTGCCCTCGTACAACACATTTATACTTGCTTGTAAGTTGAATTGGTCGGTGTATGCGAACATCAAACTAAGTCTCAAACAGGTCCTTTCTCCGAGATAGAATCGAAGTCCCCGGGGCTGGTCGCTATCGGTAGCAACGGTCAGCCCACGAACCAAGTGATGGATTTCTGTGAGTAAACCTCGTAATCGAGTTAAGAGCGCAGCTAATCACCTACAGTTCAATGGGAACGGTTCGAGATGTGCGAGATGTCCCGTGCATCCGAGATCTCAAGGAACATATGGTTGGGCCCGACATCCGACTATTTATTATTATCTGGACCCGGTGTTTGCCCATCTGCGGAAATATTTGACCTGCTAATCGAAACAAGCGAGCTAGCGAGCATTCCTGGGCCTCGTTTCCTGGCAAATCTTAACAAACAACTCGAAGAGGGGCCACAGAAGCTGGAATTCCCCTCATCTGGATCGATCCTCGCACCTTCGAGTGAGACCCGAGAAGTTGATGATTTGGTCAACACCATCCGCTGGTTGTACTATTTGGCAAACCCGGATGAACCGGAGCACACTGTTGACGCCGATGGCGACATTTCAATGCCGCCTCTCAGCAGAAGGCCACACAAGATCCTGATTCATTGTCCCGACGGTTACACTGAGAGCTCACTCCTAGCAATTGCATACGTGATGTTCGCCGAAGGCATCTCCGCCCCCAATGCCTGGCTCCGCCTCCACAGTGAGAAGAAGCGGAACTTCTTTGCGTATCCCTCGGATGTCGCGTTCTTGAGCAGCGTGCAAGGGAGACTTCTGCAAGAGAGTCCTGCCACCAAATCTCACCAACTTACCAGCCTCCCCGACCCGCAATGGTTCAGATATTTTGACGGCTCCCTCCCGAGTCGGATCTTACCATATATGTACCTTGGTAACCTCTCCCATGCGAACAATCCAGAAATGCTCTGGGAGCTCGGTATCCGTCGTGTTTTAAGCATTGGTGAATCGGTGACATGGACTGCCTCCGAAACCACGAAGATGGATCCGAAGAATGTGATGCACATTACCAAGGTCCAAGATAACGGCATTGATCCGTTGACTCAGGAGTTTGAAAAGTGCTTGGAATTCATCCGTAAGACACATCGTCACAGCAAGTAAGGCCATGTTGCTTACATTTTTTTCAGGTCAAGGAAAACGCGATGGTATGGCTACTTTGGTTCATTGCCGCGTGGGAGTCTCACGCTCGGCTACTATCTGCATAGCCGAAGTGATGTCGTCTCTTAACTTGTCGTTCCCTAGAGCTTAGTAAGTTCTGACAGAGATCACGTCTGATATCTTTGCTAACATCTATGCTAGTTGCTTCGTTCGTGCAAGAAGACTCAATGTTATAATCCAACCTCACCTGCGTTTCGTGTAAGTCTTTCGGGTTTGCTACGGTTATATGCCGTTCCGCCATGCTAACGTGGTATGCAGATATGAACTTCTCAAATGGGAGGAGTTGCAAGTACAAAAACGCAACAAGACGCCCAGAAGAGAACTAGAATGGCCGACTGTGGCCCGCGAGATCGCGCTTATGAACAAGCCATATTCCCGATAGTGGAGCGACTCTGCATGGTATACATGCGCACCTTCTGCAGGACCATCCCTGCAGACAAGCACGTACCTCGCCAGGCTCTGCTTTGCATGATGTAAAGGAGCTGCAATGCAACCAGGTTCAGACGAGAAGAAGAAAACTGCAGGGATCGTTCCCTTAGAGCTGGGAACACACGCACACACGCACACACCTGCACAACCTTTTTATTGACGACCGTTGAAACGGAAATTTTACGAGGGCATGAACTGAACCGATCTAATGGAAATCCGCTTTTTTTTTTTTTTTTTTTTTGTTTTCGATTGGCGTTGGACGGGATTTGATTCCCGCGTGAGAAGTAACTTGAATTTCAGTGGTTCATCTGATACATGCATCCGGATATATGCTAGTGATGTATGAGATAATTATCTTTGTGTGTGTTCGGCTGGGTTGTGTGGGCGTCTGGTAATGGGATTTCTGTGGTGTGCTAGGTTTGGAAGTCTTTTAGTGGTATCTCATCTTGTCTATACTACCTTATTTATCACCACACGATGATTTCGATTGGAACTTTTGAGTTGATTAGGTGGTATGATGATGGTATATGTAGGTGCCGTCTGACTTCTCTTGGTGGTGGAGTTCAGATTGGTATTGGACACTTGTGTTCTTCGCTTTCCAGGATGTAGGCTCATGTGTAGTACACACCTGCGGTGGGGGGTAGGTATGTCTATCCAGTGAAGCCCGATGCTCTGTCCCGCGGAGTTAATCCTGCCGAATGGTTCTATGGACAATATACTGTATCATCCCTTCCCCTCTGCTTCTGAACTCCAGCATCAGCTCAAATAATCCCTACTATACTCTACACCTCGAACCACCTCGGCTCTCAAGGTAGTCAAGACAACAGTCAACTAAACAGCCCTATTCCTCGTGACAGATATATGAAGACATCCATTCCATACCCACAAAAAACAAATCCACCACCACCAACACGAACCGCAGAACCTCAACACCGCTCAAAAACCCGATACAGCCCCTTCAAATCGGCCACCTCGATAACCCCGCCCAACAGCCGCGTCGTAGCCACCAACCGGCCCCGCATCGCCGGGAACACAACGTGCTCTAGCATCCGGGCTATCTGCGTGCGGCGCTGCTGAACAAACTGTTCTGCTTCCTCTTCTGCGGCGGGTTTCTGCGGTGTGGTTTCCTTCTCGCCAGAGCTTTCGTGATTAGTCGTGTTGGTAGTGGTAGTGGTAGTGGTAGCGGTGGAGACGGTATGTTCCCCCGCTGCTGCTGCTGCAGGTGCCTGTGTCTGCGGAGCTGGCAACGGCACCGGCACCGGCAACGCCTCCGGGACATAAAACGCCGCCAACTCGCGCAGAAAGCTCCGGAAGCAGGCCTCCTCGCTCGACCAGTCGACGTAGGGCCCCAGCCGCAGCAGGAATTTGGGCAGTTTGGCCAGAGACGGTAGGTAGCCTTTCAGCAGAAGGGGTAGGGAGACGAGGCGCCCGTCCTGCGTGATGTGCAGGGAGAAGTACTCGTTTAGCATCTCGCGGCGCGCGATGAGGGTTTGTGCGATGATTTCGGGGGCTTTGGTGTAGATTTCTTGCGCGGCTGTGGTTGCTGTCGGGGTTGAGGATGGGGGTGGGGGTGAGGGTGAGGGTTGGTGTTCGGCGGCCTCGGCCTCGGCCTCGGCGGCGATGCGGAGCAGGTCGATGAGCTGCGGCGCCGGGTCTAGGGTTATGACTCCGAAGTTGCCGAAGTCGGTGAGGCCGATCTGGTAGAAGAACTCGTGGGTGAAGAGGCCGTAGTCGACCAGGTAGAGCTTCACGCCGCTTTGGATGGCGGCGATGCGGCGTCGTTCGTCGACCAGCCCCACGTACGTGAGGGCCGCGATGGTCTCGGTGAGCGTCGTGTGCATGCTGCTGCGCACGGCGGCGCGGAGGTTCTTGATGGAGGTTAGGGCGATGCGGAGGGGTTCGCGCGTTGTGGTTTCGTAGTGGAGGCCTTCTTCGTCGAGGACGGTTGCAGCGGTGGTGGTTGGGTTGTCAGCTGAAGAGGTGGTGGTGGTGGTCGCGGGTGTGAGCATGGAGGTGATCTTGCGGACTTTTGAGTCGGTGCGCACCAGGTTGTGTTCGTAGGGCTTTTTGGTCGTTGCTGGCGTTTTCGGGGCCCCCGTCCCTCCGGGGCTGTCGTCGTCGTCGTCCGGTTCTTCTGCTTCGGCCGCCATTGTTCGCACGCCTGGGAGGAGGGTTTGCGTGAGGAATGTCCGGCTGGAGTCGACTTGCGCCAGCCGGGAGCGGATGTCGGCGCAGATGCTCTCGATGATCTCGTCTTCATTCAAAAAATTTACCTCGCGCTTCGTAGGGTGGACGTTGACGTCGACCCGTTGAGGTTCGATCTCCAAGTCTAGATAGACGAAGGGGTGGCCGCCCTTGGGGAGGAAATTTGAATATGTCTGCTCGATGGCTCGCTTCAGGGCGGTCGACTCGACCGAGCGGTGGTTGATGAATAGCAGGATGACCGTGCGTTTGACGTGATAGTTGGCGTTGGTAGCTAAGCCCGACGAGCGGAACCCGAGCTTCTCGTCCTCGACCTGAAACTCTACAAGCTCGTTGGCCACGGCGCTGCCGTGGATCTGTCGGATGCGATCGATCGTGTTTGCGTTGGCCGGGGTGGAGATGCTGACGCCCGAGTCGCCGTGTTTACGGCACGAGAAGGCCACCCCCGCGCAGTGGACGGAATACCGTCCAACAACGTCCAGAATCTTAGCGTATTCTTCGCTCGCGGAGCGAAATGCTCGTCGTCTCGTTGGGACGTTGTAGAAGAGATCTTCAACCTACGCAGGTCAGCAAATTGTCCGCCAGGGCTGCACCATCATCATACGCACGGTTATCTGCGTGCCGCCGCGGCCGGCAGTGGCCTTGGGGGCAGCGCTCTGGCCTGGCTTCGCAGGAACAAGCTTGCCATCACTGTAAACCGCTTTCCAGGCACAGCTGGATCCGGCCGTCTTCGTGGTGACGGTCAGATGGGCGATGTGGCTGATACTGGCCAGGGCTTCGCCTCGGAAGCCGTAGGTGCCTATCGAGGAGAGGTCCTCGAAGGCCTTCAGTTTCGAAGTAGTGAACCGCTCGCAGAGGATGGGTAGATCGTCTCGCTTCGTTTGGTTAGCGGATCGAAGTCACGAAGTTACAGCACAAACTCACGTCGATGCCGTGGCCATTATCCGTGATCTGGAGTAGTTTCAGGCCGCCGTCCTTGACAAGAATTTCAATAGAAGTCGAGCCAGCGTCAACAGCGTTTTCGATCAATTCCTTCAAGGCATGCATGGGAGCTACAATGATCTCTCCAGCTGCAATCTTGTTGACCACATCAGGGTCAAGGGCCTATAGTTGTGAGTATGGCAATGCTGGAGATGGTGCGGGTGAGCAACTGACCCTGATTCTCTTAGGCTGCTTCGGCTCAGCATTCTGCTCGACCTCCTCTGCTGGCCTTTTGGTACCCCGTGGCTCTAATGTGTCAACCTCCATATCAGGATCCATCGTGGCTGTTCTAGTGACCAGGCGATGGCGGCGGGACAGAGGGCTAAATGGTTTCGATCGATAACGCAACCGAAGCAATTAACCCTCGCCAGACAGGTTTCAGTGCTTTCCGTAAGTCTCGTCCGACGCAGTGTAGAGACTAAGTGATCAATACTTTAATTCAAAAGCTCCCTTTCCTCGAAGACTCTTGCGATGATGAGAAAGCGGTGGAGAGACAGATGGAATAAGTCGGGCAAATCGCGTGTCCGCTCGCGTCGCCGCCTTTCTGTCGCGTTGCGATTGCTTCATGTAAGTAGGTAGAGATCGATTTTTGGCATATTGCTAGAATATCTTCGATTTCCAGAATAGGACACAAAGATCTGGCCTTGGTCTCCATACCCTAGCAGCAAGCTGTCTAGATCTCGCGGAGTCAATTTAATACCATAGCTATAAACACGCCTAGTCACATGACATGTCATTTTTATCTCAATGCGGGAAACATCCGGACTAAAAGCAGCGAACCTCGTTAATACCTAATGTAACAACAAGAATATGAATTTAGGGAGTATCTGACTTTCTCTGCTGCGTAAGTAAACAGCATTTTCGTGGAAAGTCTACTTTACTAATCCTTCACACAGATCATCAATGCGCAATACATAACCGCGCGGGTATCATCAACCAGAATCATACATCGCTCGATGCATTAGTGCATTAGACACCACCATCAAAACCCAGCACGAAGACAAAATGCAACCAAGTTCAGAACAGGAGCTTGTTACAAGTCTCCAAGCTCAATTGCCAGCCCCAGCCTCAACTCCAAACACATCGGCTCCTCGCCCCCTTAGAAAGCCAAGGAAACAGACCCTCAACCCCCTCCACCATGGCATCCAAGCCTTTATCACTCAGCACCTCCCTGCAGATACCCTAGCCAAGCACAACCTGACCCTCACCTCCCTTCCCAAACGCTTCACCATCTACGAACCTCTTCTGCTCCTCCCGGTGAACGCCTTCACCACTCCACCCACCTGGCACTCCTTGTACGAAGATCTCACAGCGACGCAGCGGCAAACCCTCTTTACCACCCTTCTCCAGTCCTTTACCCGCTACGGCCTGACCCACGTGGCCATGAACGCGCCCATTGCACTCACGGACCCCAACTCCGGGGCGGAGAACCGAATCCGCAGTCCGGGAGGGTTGATCCCTTTATACGGGGACTTCGGGCCTCTACCGGATGCGTCTGCGTCGCAGGGACAGGGGGAAGGTGAAGCGGCGATAGCATGTCCGAGCGCCACAGATCTTGAGCAGGCGTTCTGGGTACGTACTGTCCAAAACCATGGGATCGTACAGATCTGGGCGCCCTTGTATACCATGTTCTCGCGGGGCAATATTACTGAGAAAGCGCGGATTCTGGGCAGTGAGTTTGAGGGCTTGGTTGAGGAGCAGCTCGGGGAGAAGGTCTCGGAGATCAGCGTGGTGGACATGTATGCTGGGATTGGGTATTTCGTGTACTCGTATCTGAAGCGTGGGGTGAAGAGGGTGTGGGGGTTTGAGATCAATGGATGGTCGGTGGAGGGATTGCGGAGAGGGTGTAAAGAGAATGGGTGGGGGTGTAAGGTGTTCCGCGTTGGAGAGGATGGATCGTTACTGGGGGGACAGTCACCAAAGAAAGTGGTGGAGGGTTTGACGGAGGAGGATCGCGTGGTGGTGTTCCATGGGGATAATCGATTTGCGGCGGAAATTCTGGGGGGGATTAGGGAGTGTATGAGAGCAGGGGCATGGAGTAGGGTCAGGCATGTGAACTTGGGACTGCTGCCTTCATCTTGCTTCGCGTATGCAAACGCCTGCATGATTGTGGATGCTGAGAAGGGTGGGTGGCTGCATGTTCATGAGAATGTCGATGTGCAGGGTATCGAGGAGAAGAAGGACGAGGTCACCGCGAAATTGGGGAGGCTGCGAGTGGAAGTCTTAGAAGTAGAGGCCAAAAAGGTGGCTGCTGCTGCTAGGTGTCGGCATGTTGAGCAGGTCAAGACTTATGCGCCAGGGGTGATGCATTGCGTTTTCGATGTGCGGTTACCTTCAAGAGAAGAGATAGAAACCACCGACACTCGTGGCAAATGAGCCACGCACAACCATACTCCATGAACCCCAAACTCCGGGTGATGCAATCGACGCTCAAGATCATCTCATGAAACATATGTACAGTGCAGTGGCAACAGCGCAAGAACTCTACAGTACAGATCTTCAGCTCCGCTTGAGGAACTTTTGGGGTATGTTCGCCTCCACGATCTGCATACTCTCGAGCTGTTCGAGGCGCTCCATGGCAAGATCCTCCTCATCATGTCTCCGGAAGTGTTCGATATCCTCGGGATGAGTGAGGTCCTCCTCCTTTGCATCTTCACCGTGGAACTTTTCGAAATGATGGATCTCATATTCATATTCGATGTCACCATGATGGCCCGGTCCGAGTCCAAGGTCAGGGAGCCGGGCTCCGTCCGCAATGAGACGCATCCAGTTGTCGCGACTGATGACGCCCGTGTTGGTGGGATCAAAGATGTTGAAGATTTCGCGGAGACCTTGCAATTTGCTATCCTCTGTCACTCCCGCATTGGACTCGTCGTCCATGCCGTAGGTCTTGCGCACTTCCTCAGGGGTCCACACTCCCGAGGCATCGTAATCGTGGAGGGAGAAGAAGGACGCGGGATCGAAGGCATCGATGTGATGTTCCTCTATGAACGCACCCAATTGAATCAGTGACACTGCATTGGCTTTCTAATAATATCCCCCGAGGTTTCCACAAGGTCCTTACCCTGCATATGCCGTGTTGCCCAGTCGGACGAGGGTGGCTGATCATTCGAGTGCGAACCGTGGGCGCTGACCAGAGTGCCGCTTAGGGCCAGGAGAACAGTAGCTACCGTGACGAGCATGGTCACGTCAAGTAATAATCGCACCGGCTTGTCGAATAATATCGATTAAACAGAAGCAATGACCAGACCAGTTTCCCAAATGTGACCTGCAAATGGGACAGATCAATATTTGTTCACTAGTCAAAGCAATTCTTTGCCGGGGTAGGTAGAAGTTGAAAGTGGACCGCCGTAACCGTATGTATTGATGACAATCGGGGAATAGGAAGGGGGGGGGCGCCGGCCGGGGGCCGAACTGACTAGTGGGTGGTTTGCACCGTTTGCAAGCGGTGCGGTGGTGCGACTTTTGCCGATGCAGTCCTTTTGGAAGCAAAAGTTCCAAACTTCGACATCGGTCAATTGCTCCTCCAGTCCACAAGCTCCACTGAACGCCTATCCCTCCCTTGCCCATTGGTTTCGCTCGTCAGAGAGCCCGGTCAATTGGATCCTGGCATATCTTAGAGTTACCTTGTTAGTCTCAATTCAGGGCGCAGAAATGACCGGAGAATGAAAGGTCTCTGGTCCCGCGTCACCCCGGCGCAGTCAACGTGCCGATGCGTCTCCTGCCTCAGCACCGTCTCCCAAGGCGTAGCATCGCGTGGGGCTACAGCAGCCAGCAAGAAACGTCTCCGCCTAGGCAATTCGGTCACAGCCCTGTACACGAGTATCTTCGCCGCAGCGGCCCTAGCAGACGCCCAGGCCAAAGGTCAGCGCCGCCATGAGTGGGAGGAGAAGATCGCAGCGGCCAAGGGTGAGGTCAATGCGCTGCTTGATGAGGAGGAACGCCTGGTAGAGGCCATTTTCTCCCGTCGCGACGAGGGAATGGAAATAACTCCGAGCCGACAAACCACCACACAAGCAAGACCAAGATCCTACCGGTACCGATGGCCGTCAACGAATATCTCGCGTCGCTCATTCCATACGAGTCGGAACCTCGCTCTCAGCAAGAGCAATCAACGGCGAGACGAAAACAGCCTAGAAGAGCTCAACAAAATCAGCGAAGACCCATTGTTGGAAGTCACGGAGGAGGATAACTTGTGGAATCTCGAAGACTTCGACACCCCTCAATGGCTCAAGGAAAACAGTACTCGCCAAAAAGCTATTCGCAAAATGGCGCTGAAGCAATTGGCCATTCGGATGCTACTTCGACGGGGAATTGCTCATAGTTACCAGGGTCTGCAGATGAAATACGCAGTCGACTATTCTATGCCTGCGCCCAACGTTCCGGAGCTTCTTACCCACTTAAATAAGCTCCGTAACCGACTGAAGAGCGTGAAAGCTTCCCCACGTTCCAGCATAGAAGACTTGGAAGCGGAGATGAACTCGCTTCCACCTCAAGATCAAATGACGGAGCGCCAGAGGCTCGACGGGGAAATATACCGAGATACCAATCTTTACCTGGCGAACAGGATGTCTCTTCAAGAGCTTCTCCTCAGATTAGCCAACAACCTCACGAAATCCACCAATCCTGATCGAAGTCTAGGTCTGAAGCATATGCTGCTGGCATTTACCAAGACCCGAGAAAACGACATCTGTGAAATGATTCTACACACCATCATACCCCACAAATTCCCGCTCACATCGTCCCTTATCATCTCGATCCTGAACTTCTTCCGCAAATCCAAGAATCTGAAGGCCTTTGACTTGTTTCTTCGCCAATTAGCCGGCGATGGCTATCCGCTGGACATGGGTAACCTAGGCCACTACAAGAATGTGGTGGTCAACGGCATCGAGATTCAGGTTCCACCAGTCGACAGTGCGAATGCCGTCATCTACGGCACTCTGATTCGGTCATGCCTACGCTTTAATCAGCCCGACCGTGCGGACGCCTACCTCCAAGTATCTCGAGCATCTGGGTATATGGACGACTATGCGACTTTGAGCTCCTACCTCGGGTTCTACGCCATCCGGTCTGACTGGGCAAAGGGTATCCAGGCCCTGCAACGGACCGTCGCCTTTATTGGGTCGACAACGGTACACAAGACGACGCGCGTCGAGCGCCTGATCGTCAAGATGGTTTACCTCTGTGATGAATGCGAGCGAACCGAAATCTCCCAGAAAATCATACAAGCGTTTGTGAAGAGCGGATTTGACTGGAAGTGGGCGGAAAAACAACTAGATTTGACCTTCGAGCGCGATCCGCGTTACAACCGCTGGAAGGCCGCTCAGACCGCAGCAGGCCCAGAAGCCGCCCGGGCCTCACAACAAACGATGTGGGAGAAGTGTTATTCCTTTGTCCAAGCTGTCGGTGAGCAGCTCGACGGTCTGACCACCGAGCGAGCCTCCACCACTCAATGGCAAGATATGATGAAAACATACGCCCAGGATGTCCTTTCTGCCATTATCTCCGGACCGGTGGCTATGCACAAAGCCGCCAAAGAGGGCGGTACTGGAGACCTCGTTCAAGACGATCGCACCACCCTCTTGAAGGAAATCAGTCAGCAAGCCCATGATATTCAGCAGCACAACAGCGCAGTCGTCAACGCCCAGAAGACCGAGATCGCCTCCCTACAAGCCGAGGTTGCTCAGCTCAAGCGCATGGTCTTCGATCTGCACCGGACAGTCACCATTTCCAACCCCCTTCCCGAAACATCTTCTCCACCATCTTCTTCTCCTAAACATTCAACAACTACTGCTACGTCTGCCCCCTTAACTCGTCCCACGCCTGTTGATACTACATTCCCCCCTCCTCCGCCTCATGCCACAGCGTCTCATCCCCACCTGCCAGCCGGGTTGGCACACAATCTTGTCTCATCATCACCCAGCCCCACCCAGGGAGATCAAGTTTCACCGACTAAGAAGAAATGGACCATGTCATTCGGAATGATGCCTTCGTCCAAGCCATGATCAGGACATTTCAGGGCGACCACGCTCTTTTACGGTAGATTGGTCTCTGGTACTGTCTTGTACTTCTCGTCGAGCCTACTATTTTGCATCCAGGGGGGTTACTGCTGATGCTGGGAAGGCCTAAGGAAAAGGCGGACCCAGAGAGGATCGGGGCGTCAGCATAACCAACTTGCGTGCGGCGCATACTGTATATACTATATGCTCACTACGCGAGTTCTCAGGGGTCTTGGGATGGCCGGGTTGTGAAGCTCAGGTTCCCTCTGATATCATGCACCCGATATGACGTGATCTTGATCAAGTGCTCTGAGTGGGAGGCACATTTGCGCTTCAATCTTTGTATATTATACTTGTACCTTCACGCTGGATAGCTGAGCGAGTGTATGAAATCATCAGATCCTTTACTTTCTCATTCAGTTCCCTCTCTACTGCTTCTTCTTCTCTGATAATCCGACCCATAAGAAGTTGCAGACGACACCTCTCAAAGCCGAAGCCGGAGCCGGAGGAGGCCCTCTCCCCCATCTCCCCGAACACACCCCACAATCCGACAGCGGCCTACCGCGCCTTCCCTGCTCAACCCCAGGCACCCAAAACCAAATGACATCTCCCTGACGCCCTTCCGCCCTTCCCCACGCCAACCAGCATCCCCCCCCCCCCCCCCCCCCAAAAAAAAGAAAACCAATTTTCCGCCACTGCGGGTTAGCCCCGAAAACGCCGGTCGCCCCCGGGCTGGGCTTACGGGGC
>WOUI01000110.1:0-95459 GCA_012184565.1 Aspergillus floridensis
CAGTCGACTGAAGGAATCGCGTCTAACAACTCGGTTTATTCGGCTTGGTTCCCGCCATCGCCTGGTCCTCTATGTCTCCCCCCCCCCCCCCCCCCCCAACACACACACAGTACCCATCATGTGCTAGTGAGCAACTATCGCCGAACTACGTAGACACCAACTGAGCTTGTTATCTCTCTCGGAAACTAGTCTACTCTCTATCAGGAATTCGAGTCGAAGTTGACTGGGTGGGCTCCGCTCTCCGCTCTCTCGGCGGTCGGGCATGGGAACGCCCGGCCATGGCCTTGAAATCGCTTTGCCCTGTCTGACAATGATTGGCTAGGGTTGAAGCCGGAAGGACTATTTGCGGGGAGGCTTCACATATGCCCGAGCACGTTGGCCCTAACTTTAGTGGTTTTATGCATCCACCACCATCATGGATGTTTTCCGAGCGTAACGACAAATCCCCATTCTGTAACTTTTAGCGGCGAAATCAACAGCATACCTGGTATCCGTACAGCGAATCTCCTGTACTTGACTTACGTAGAAAGGTAGAATCAGGAAAAGAGCTAGTGTCAGTTGGCTACTACCTAGATGGGTTCGGTTCGATCGATAGTCCCTACATCTAGAATATCTTCGTATAAATAGGGGGCCCCTTGACCATTCAAGAACTGAATCAGACGGAAAACCCAAGCCTATCATTCTTCGCTTCCCCTTCATTTGCACCTATCTTTCGGTCCTGACCTTCCTCATTCTCAAGTCCTCCGCCCATTATGAAACTTCTTACCCTCCTTCTCCCTCTCATTCCCCTTTGCCGTGCATGGGACGTCGACTTCTACACCGAGTCTGACTGCGCGGGCACCACTACCTGGTCGACCGGAGACACGGCCGCCATGTCCTGCCAGAGCACCAGCTCGTCGGACTACGTCAGTGTCTGGGTGGACGTGGTGGCGACCAACTTTGCCGTCCTCGTGTATAAGGAAGCCGACTGCGCGGGTCCCTCGTGGGCTATCTCCGGCACCCATGAGACTACCACAGGCAACTGCCAGAATGGCGATTGGAAGTCGTTCAAGGTGGTCACGGCCACTGCTTAAGATAATTGGATTCATTACCATTAGGGGCCATCGTAAGAGTTCTTTCTTTCCTTGTTTGCTTATTTCCATTGTTCCCGTTGTCCCCATCGAACCTCCCCTCTCTCACACACGCACACATACTTTGGACGCTCTAAGCTAATGATAGAAAGGGCTCGGGGCAACTAACCCTTCCTCAACTTCGACTCGGTTCAATTTCCACTAAAGTAACCTGAACCTACGCTCACTGATATCTGCTCGTCCCATACCATGGAGTACAGAAACCAGAACACATGTTATTAGGCATCTGGGATTCAATCGCATGGATTGAGGCGCTTATGGGATCATCTTCCCCTGTGGTGTTTTTTTTTTTTTTTTTTTTTTTTTTTTCTCTCTCTGCGTGGGAATATGGCTAGGGTGTGGGGTGAGCGGAACGGTCACCGCACTTCTAATACCTCCTACGAGGTACCTACTACCTAGTGGGTACCCAGTACTACCTCAGTAGTTCTGTTTCTGTGAACTGATTAAATCAACCACAACCAATCAGAATAGAAACCCTTCCCATGGACATTAAGCCACACTCGGGTTGTAATCGATCAAATCAGTCTTAGACCATCTCAGAAACCGACGCGCCTAGGCTTTTTACTGAGTACTAGGTACTAACAGACCTACTGAGGTCATGTCGGAGGAGAAACGCTCCAATCTCCGCGACCATCACATGAACCCAAGCCGGGTTGATTCGACCCCGACCTTCGGCGGTTACCTCACTCTCGGCAACTTACCCCCAGTGGCCCGCAGCCCGAATTTCTCCATTGTGCCCGTGGAGATCCTACTAGGTACTGTGTAGACAACATCCCGACCGACTTGCATTTACTGACACAGATGGCATGTGAATGATGTGACCGGGTTGGGCCGCCTTTCCCGGCCGCGGGCTTTCCCTGGGACTTCCCATCTGGGAAAGAGACTGTTTTAGCTGAGCCCTGCTGGAGCCTGGAGGTCGATGAGGCTGGCCAATGGCTGTTTATCTCTGCATCCACGGTGAGAGAGAAGCTCGATGAATGGCTGATCCTTTGCATCTGTAGCCAATTACCAGATGGCGCTTGTCTGCTGACTCAGTCAAATGCCCCGCCCCCGCTTGATTGTTCCATTCATTGTCCTTGTGCCTTTCCACTCAAGTGCTCACTCGTGTACATTCGACCCATAACTTGACGTTGTCTGTTCTCCTCCATTGTTGCTTCATCATCCCGAGCTACACTCCCTTCTTCAGGTACCATCAGCTTGATAATGTCGTTGTCGTCAAAGTCTTCATCGCCCGAACCGGAAAGAATGCTCCGACCAGAGAAACGGAGACTCCTCCCTCAAGAGGGTGATAGCATAGATCCTGAGGACTACCTGATCTACAAACAGCCATCACAATGGCGGTCTCTTATCCGGAGAACTCTCGTCACTCTTTTACTTCTTGTGATGATGATCCTATCCTTGCTACTCTTCTTCTTTCTTGGCCGCATTATTTCCAGCCACCCACAGAGTCCTGTCGGTGACACAAAGCCTCCCGGAGTACACAATCCAATCAAGAATGTTGTGGTGGTCGTACAGGAAAACCTTTCTTTTGACACTTTCGCCGGGGGACTGACCTATAACGCGGACATTGACGGGCTGATTCGTACACAATATTGCAACCCGGCCAATGTCTCTGATCCGGAGTCTCCTCAAGTCTGTGCCAAGCCAACTGCGCAGGACATTGCCCCTGATGACCCCGACCACAGCATCGCCGGAGGCAATCTGCAGATCTATGGCACTTATGATCCGAGACCAGGCACTGACCGTCCCACCATGCAGGGTTTTGTGACAGAACAGGTCCGCGCCTATGGGCTGGACGGGAACCTCGGCCGTGCAGCCGAAGTCATCAACTACTACCCCCCCGACCGCGTCCCCGTCCTCAGTGCGCTGGCGGAAAATTTCGTTCTCTTCGATCGCTGGTTTGCTTCCGTCCCCGGTCCGACGAATCCCAATCGTGCGTATCTTACATCGGGCACGTCGCACGGCCATGGGTCTAACGATCCCGACTTCGACACCTCCTCCCTACCTCAAGTCTCTATCTTCGAGCAGCTGACGGCGGCCAACATCAGCTGGATCAACTACTCCAATACCACGGGGTTCCTGCCTGATGCCCTTTTCTATACCTGGACGAAGATCTCTGGTCATGGGGTGTCGAACGTCAAACCGATCGATCAGTTCTACAAGGATGCCAAGGCCGGCACCCTGCCGCAGTTCACCTGGATCAACCCGGAATGCTGCTCGTTCACCTCCTTCCACCCACCATCACCAATTCACCTGGGAGAAGGGTTTTTGAAGAGTCTCTATGAGGCACTGCGAGCATCCCCGCAGTGGAACGAGACCCTCTTCATCCTCACTTTCGACGAGCATGGCGGATTCGCGGACCACGTGCCCCCGCCGGAGAATGTGCCTGCAGGGGACGATCTTTCATACACCGAAGCTGCGCGGGACGGCACGCAGACGACTTTCCGATTCGATCGGCTGGGTGTACGGGTTCCCACCTTGCTGATCTCGCCCTGGGTGGACAAGGGAGCTGTGGAACACGGACCGACAGACCAACCCAATGATTTCACCCACACTTCCATCTTGAAATATGTGGCGGAGCTATGGGACCTACCCTTGTTGACACCCCGCGTAGCCTGGTCCCCCAGCTTTGGCAGTTTGATTCGTGATTCCCCGCGGTCGGATACGCCCGTAAGGCTACCGGAGCCGTGAGCTTGAGATTTTTGGCGGGGCCATTTCTTGGTCTTCTTTTCCTCCATTGGATGTAATAAAGCATGAATCTTATTATATCTTGATGCTATGCTGAAGCGAGGCTATGCTATGCTATGCTATGCTATTGTATGGTATGGTATCACGGGGTGGCTTGCGCCACTGTTAGATTGGGTATGATGATGATGATTGACTAGAATCCCAGCCACTTCTTCCGCTTGGACTGAACGGAGCGGGACCGCGAGCGCTGAGTGATGGCGGAGTTGCGGGTATTCACCCGGTCGATGTCATACGGATTGGCCTCGTACTGGCGCTGCGAGTCTTCCTCCGTGGAGAGCGAGCCGCCTCGCTCCAGGTCCAACTCGTGGTCGATCGCCGTCACATCCACCCCATCAGCCACAGCTTCCGCCTCTTCATCCTCCACCTCCACCTTCTTCTCTGGGTGGTGCAGGGTCTTGTCGGCCAGTTTGCGCATGAACGCATCCGACTCGGCCGAATACTTGCACTTCCGTCGGACACTTGCTCCGTACTTGTAGAAGATGAAGGGGAACGGCAGACACGCCAGCGACAAGAATGCCGGGATACAGGAGGCCCAGTGAATGCCCAGGTTGTTGTACATGTAGGTCGTGAACAAGGGGAAGCCCGCACCGAAGCAGCTGCGGATGATCGAGTTCGCGGCCAAGACGGACGCCGCGTAGATGGTGTACGAGTCGATCAGATACGACATGATATTCAGGAAGACCAGCACCATGCCGAAGCCGAAGGGCGCGGCGGCGATGATACACACGATCCAATGCACGGAGGGCCCGTTGGTCCACGCGAACCAGAACAACCCGACCGGGATAGTGATGGCCCCGATCATCGTCGGGGGCAGCCGCGCCTCCGGCGGCGCGAAGCCGTTGTATTGCTCGTGGATGCGCTTGTACCGTTTATTGTCGTACATGTTGTAGCCCACCGCCGTCATCATCCCGACCATCACCCCGAGGAACGGCAGGGACCCGATGCCTTCGCTCCAGCCGCGCATCTCTTGGAACACAATGGGGAACGCGTCGAACAGCATGTACAGGGTGCCATACACGATCGCCATGTACAGGGACAGGAGCAGCACGATTGGCTCGGCAAAGAGCAGCACCCAGGGCCGCAGGAGCGCCGTCCCAAAGGCGTTCGCTACGGAAACGCGGCCGCGCTCCCGGTCCAGCTTGCTGAGGTACACCTTGCCGGTCAGCTTGCATAGCCGATCGGCCCGCGCGCGTAGTAGCAACGGGGCGTAGGTCTCGGGGATCACGAGGCACTGGATGATCCAGATGAGGCCGGAGAAGGCCGCCAGCAGGCCCTGCACCCACTTCCAGCCCGCGCTTTCGCCGAGGAAGCCTCCGATGATGGGTCCGATAGTTGGTCCTGTTCGATTATAGATCAGCCTGCTGTCGTCGGCCGATTTTCCATGTCTTTCGAAGGGATCCTACCCAGGAAGGGTGCGCCTGCGAACAAACTCATCGCCAGCCCACGCTCCTCAGCGGGAAAGACATCCGCGATGACGCCGCCGGCATTCGTGAGCGGGGACGATCCGAACGAGCCCGCGAAGAACCGGAGGATGATCAAGGTCCACGAGTTGCGGGATCCGGTCGCCCCGGCGCAGAAGACCGCGAGCCCCAGATACGAGATGGCGAAGACCAGCTGCCGGCCGATCAGTTCGCTGAGGGGCGCCCACACCAGCGGGCCGACGGCGAACCCCAGCACGAACAGCGACACGCCCAGGGTGGCGACCTCGGTGCCGATGCCGAAGGACTCGATCACCTGGTCGATGCTCCCCGCGTAGGCGGACGAGGCCATCGACACGCCGAAGGTGGCGAAGGCAGCGACGATGGTGAAGGTCCACTTGCGGTGCTGCGGGAAGAGCATCGGGTTGCGCGGATCGTCGGGGATCCATTCCACGATGAACGGGTCCTCCTCGGTGCCCTGGCCGCAGTAGGGGTGGTTGATAATGTCGTCGGTGACGGCGCCGTGGTCGACCAGGATGCGCCAGTAGGGAATCCGAGCCGGTCGTGAGGACGCTTGCTCAGTCAATCCGGCCATTGTTCAGGTTTATTCTACTAGGTGAGCGCCAGTGGTTATTGCCGAGTCCGACGGGAGAGTAGCGGCCGCGGCGCTTGGCGCATTGCTTGCCTTGCCGGGCTTGGGGTCGAAGATGCTTGTTCTTTTTGGCAAAGGGCAAAACCCAAAATTGAACCGAAAAAGGCGAGGGCTTTGACGGCCAGGGAAAGATTTCCGACTTTATATGAATTGAGGGGCTTTACGTATGGTCTATCATTAGGAGAATCGCAGATCAGATGGTGCTATCAGGAGAAAAAGATTTTTTTCTTTCTGCACGTGGTTCCACCCCCCTCCTGAGGAATTCCGTGGTTATCTAGCTGGTAATCGGGATCATTGTGATTCACGG
Organism: Aspergillus floridensis; assembly: GCA_012184565.1. Classification (NCBI taxonomy): domain Eukaryota; kingdom Fungi; phylum Ascomycota; class Eurotiomycetes; order Eurotiales; family Aspergillaceae; genus Aspergillus; species Aspergillus floridensis. Next base: position 6,256 of record WOUI01000110.1, read on the forward strand.
TCAGACCATGCGTGCCGAAACTGGCGGGAAAGGAAGCATTGAATCATTGGGTCAGTCTCCAAGAGGGGAAGAGGGGGGCGCCGGCGAGTCAGGACTGCAGTCGCATTGGCTATCAGGGACCCGCTGAGGGGCTGGCCCCCATTCCTTCGGCTATCGCTTCGGCAAACTGGCGGCCTGGAAGGGGGCACGAACCGAGGTATCATCTGCTGCCTGTACTGATTCGAGATTGTGTATGGGGTTCGTTTGGCTCGGGTTGCCGGTTTGGAATTTCTAGAAGATGTGTGTCACTGTAGAGTGGGGATTGATGGATGTGGTGCTGGAGGTGGAAGCTTAGCTTTATAGTGCTGATTGAAGGTGGTTTGGCTGTGGGTTGGGTTTGGTTGTGACGTCATTGCACTGGGTATCTGCGTTTCGCTCTGCTGCTGTTGGGTTTGCTGGGGGTGCATTTGCAAATAGTTGGGTATAGATTCGCAGAAAGTACGTATAGACTATTCACCTGCGACAAAGACAAAGACTTAACCATTAGTGCTGCAAAACGGCGCTTGTGGAAGCCGCTGGTAGGCTAGCCCTCCCTATTCACTATACAACAATGTCAACCCTAGGGTTTATGACGAGGACACCTCTTTCACCATCAATTATCATTAAATAGATGCGTTGGATTCAACCTTGCTGTTGATCCAGGGTAACATAAATGTCTCCGTTGGTCTTCTTCCTCCTCGCAACTCTCTTCTCTCCACTTCTCTCCTTCAACCAACCATCGCGCCAGTCCTCAACTCTTCCAGTTCTTCGTCTCTCTATCCATCCACTTCTTAAGTATCCACTTTCAATATGTTGTCCATCCAGCTTGGTTCATCGAATAACATATTGATGAGGCATCGTACAAGATGTGGTCCGTTCAAGTGGGGACTTAATCCCTCCACCATGGATATGACCATATTCCTTGAGAAGCGACGATGTCGCTATCGTACACACATTCACAGAAACTCTTCGACTGTTCTCATCTCTTATCTAGCTTTGAAGTCGCAAAGGATAGCTATGAAGGGTAAGGAACCGGCCGAAGATGCACCGGAAACGTCTAGCAAGACCAAAATGGCAAAATTCTCTACTCCAAAATCACCCGTCACAGCGCCAGCGTCTACTGCTTCAGCTGCTATTGCCCCTGCTAGTGCCCCTGTTACCAAACCTACTCAACTAGCTACACGGTTATACCAGTGTAGGTCTGGTGCAGGCCCTTGAAAAACGGACGACCACCGGTACCGAACCGCATCGTGGCAGAGCCTTCACACGCGAGGTAGTCGACGCGAACGCTCTTGTTGGTTGTTCTAGGGGGTGGCATGTCCCCTCGTAACTTGTTGCCGAGGGGTTGAAGAACGACCCTCTAAGCAAGAGCGCGGCGAGGCCGAATGCACTGATGCACGTTCGTAAGTCTAGTCTGGTAAGGCCGAACTCCTCGAGGCTGGAACCGCTCACAAATCGGTTTCTGACTGATCTCGTGAGCCCTACACATTTCGGTGGTAGGATGCCTCAACCGAAGCAGATTTTCCTAATCCCTAGGAAGAAGTTCGCTCGGGATTGTGCGACGGCTATCGCCGCAGCTGCCGTTGTATGGCCAGAATGCGTGGTTAGTTGGGGAACTCAAGCGGCCGTCTGGACTTTTTCTTCAAAAGCATGAATAATTGGGGTATCGAGCTTCTTAGAGATGGAATTGGATGCGGAAGAATTTTTCTCGGTTTGCGTTCAGACATGAACTGGCGCAGCGAAACCTTATGCGAAATCGGATTGCGTAGGTCCACGCGGCTTTCATTGATTCCGCTGGCTGGCCGAGCAATGGCAATGTTCGACGCTAGAGGAACCTCTCTAGTAGGCTGTCGCATCCCCATCTTGGGTCTTACGCCTTGTACAGAATAGCGATGAAAGCTTCTAGCGCGTTTGCTCGGTTGATACAGGCATGGGCTAGGTCGCTTTCGGAGATTCTGCTCTGGACGACATCCAGCATCAACTGGTCTTGGCCTTTGTTTGCTGGCCGCTGTGAAGCGTCTCTCTCCGTTTGCCAATTGTGCTGTTTGCCGGGCGTGTTCAAAGCTGCACTTGCTATATTTGACCTCGAATGCTCAACCGCCACACCTGAGCGGGAAAGGAAAACTACTTTCGACATATCCCTTCTCAGTTTGCCGGTCGCGACCCAAATCCTCCTTTCAGCGTGTGCCCGGCTCTGTGTAACCACTTTCAGGATAGAAAACTGCATTGCTGGGATGCGAAGTTGTTACAGCGACAGAGGAGATCCGGGTTGGAGATCGGAGGATTCACACCCCGTGCCAGTACCAAGATTCCCTCCAGACGATGGGTTACTACTATCACTGCCGAACTGTGCCTGCTTGCGCAAATTGCTGCTACACTTAATTCGGCGTACTACCCTTTCCACCAAAGACCACTGGTGTAGCGTTCCCCAGCTGTACTCGAGGTAGTCCGGTCGTCGTTCCATGGTTTAATCTGGATGAGTCGGAAGCACATGTGGAGGCTTCACAACGCTCCTTCCAGGTTGCTGTCGCGTGCTCAACTCCGTGAGGGAATCCTCGTGACTCAACTTGGAGCCCGACGGCGCTGCAATAAGGTCTGCAATACATTGCAGATTCATTCTGTTTCCGGCGCTCACGGTATGCATCTCTGCGTTTCTCGAAGAAATGCGAAAACTGCCTCTGCTCCGGTCACAATTTACTTGCCTGTGATCCGACTGCCCTACATACCTGTCTAGTGCCGACGGAGTAATGCTCCGCACGCCAAAGCAGTTGAAGAGGATCAGTTTTGTTTTGGTCCTCGAAGAGGTAGCGGGAATGGCCACGGAATCTATACAATTTGTCGGTCGGAGGGAATTCGACGTTACTGATGCGGAGAACTTTGCCCCTAACTGCATCGAACTATCTTCGTACTACCCAAAGCTGGTAGAGGAAGAAAACTCGCTCTTAGACCCGCTGGTTATCGTATGCTCAGACTTTATGGTAAGTACTTCTACCTGATCAAATCGAAGAAGCATAGCTTTATTGGGAATTGAGGTATCGATTCACATACGACACGCATAACAGCCCAGCACCAGACCCCAAAAGCAATGTGGGCTATCTTGGCTAATATATCGGAAGAAAAGGCTTCATCGCGCGATTGAATTGGTTGAACAAGGAATTTTATTAGCGGTTCGTACGATATTCGATGGTTCCAAACTGACTCGAATGGAAGCGCCTCCTGCGCCAAATGTCATGAAGAAGGATCAGCTCAAAAGTGTTTATCTATACCCTGTCACGAATGACCACATGCAGCACGATAATGGCCCGTAAGTTCTCCGCATTCCCGTTTTTGACAAGGCTGACCCGGCCGTTTGCCGCAGTCACTGGTTGACGGTTCGCTCGAGGACGTGGTCGTCGCTTTGGTGCGGGCCGTGGCCGCGGGCGAGGCGGACGAGGCGGACCGTCTGTCCCACTTCTACCGGGACGAGTATGTCAATCCGGCCTGCTTAACAATAGGTGGACAGGACGCTTGACCTGAGGCCGTAGATAGGGCCGTGTCATTCGATCAAGCAAATTTGCCGATTGGGGATCCGACAATGGACCTTATCCCAAGGCGTACAGCCGGCGTGCCTCACCTCGCGTAGAAAGAGATCGGCCTGCGACTGGAGGGTTGTATCAAATGGATGTAGACACTCAAAGGTTTTGAACCATACCATCGAGCAGCTTGTCGTCGGCAGAATTGACTACTCACTGCGGCACGGTGCTGCCGTGGCTTTGGCCCCAGTCAAATGGCTGTGCCAGTGAGGACTCTTGAAAGGGAGCATTTAATACAAGAACACTTCACCATTTCAGACGTATGTTGATTCCTCGGCTCGATCCTCTCCTTGTGCAGGGCCCACTCCATCACTCCTTTCACTCTGCACTGTCGCACGTTCGTGTCTGGACCTCGCTAACAAGTTACAGACAAACAAGAACAAGTGGACCATGAAAGAGGAACCCCTCTGCCACGAGTGCAAGGGAAAAGGTCATCTTAAAAGGAACTGCCCCTTGTTTAACATTTAGGAAGGCATTCGGGGAACAGTATGTGCTTCTTTGTTGTAATGCAAGCTGGTTATGTTCCTGGCCAATGTGCTCCAAATAGGGAGCGCAGAGAGATGAAAGGGAGAGGCGCGAGTGAAGTGAGTGACCAGGCAAAGGTCCGGCCAGAATCTTCGGTTCGCTCTACAGGTCCCTTACAAAGTTACTGCACGGAGCAGAAGCGTTAATTCACGAGCGATTGATATACCCTACAAAGCACTATGATCAAGGTCGATTCGCATGTATACTGGCCGACAGGTTTACCGACTCGCTACCGAAGCTGACGGAGCATTTCATCCAGGCGGGGACCGGTTTCAATACCGCTCAAGTCAATCAGAATTACTGAGCCATAACCACAAGCTCGAGGTCCACGGGATCGGAATAGTGCGTCATCCAATCGCAGGACGATACAAGTCTCCTAAAGACGAAGCAATCCGATCTACAGGAGCCTACTGAACGAGCACCATTATCACGAGAAGACCTGTTTTCAACGTCAGAAGTAATAGGCTTTGCGACAGTCTTGGAACGAAGTTACGCAGTCATCCCCTTGATAATATTCCAGACTGGAAAGGTCGAATGGGAATGTATCCCAAGCTGACCATGTTTACGTGCAATTAATGCCTCCAACTATCCGGACTACCGAGAATGTGTGCCCTCTCTTCCCATCTATGTGCCTGACAAAACACCTAGTCAGGTGATGTCGGTTGTTGGCCATGATTCATGAGAATGCGAAAGATAATGATTATATACTACGACCGGTTCGCACTTATAGCGACAAAAGACCCAACATGTCATTTGACCTTGTATATAAATCGGTTCACCCGTGCGACCGCCTGATATCAATTCTATTGAGAACCTATGGCACATAATCCTGCTTGATACTTCGGAGCGTCGACATCATATTGCGGAACCCGAAGTCTTGGGGCAGCTTTGTCGAGGAAGACTGGAACCATCGTGGCTATTCGATTATTGCCAATGCTGTCTAACCGATTTACTCCAATGCTTTGCTTGTATCGGAGCACGCGGTGTCCACAGAAAGTACTGATGGGTATGGAACTTGGCCACTTACGGGTCCTAACTACGAAGTCGCATGTATTCATGGCAGGACTCCTATCATCCTTGATGATTTGGAAAATGCTCTAATTGTGGAAGGTAGTGTATACAACCGTGCCTCGATGGCAGGCTCGAACTTACTCATCTCTACGCTTGCCGCATCAGGGCCGGGTAGCTGAATTCGCTTTCTGGTATAATTCATGCCTGCCGTCAACAGAAAACTCATTATGTCTTCCCCTGAATATTCTACACTGATAAGCTGTTGAAAAGATTCCTAATAGGCTTTCTGGTTCAGATCATCAGACAGCAGCCATGAATGAAGAAGCATAGAGTCAAAAGCCATTGGTAGTTTGATCTGTTGATCCGTAGTATGCAGCAGGGAGAGGTGGACTGGTCTTCAATAAAATGCTGAGAAATGCCGTCGAATTACGGCCCATGTTCAAGAAGGGCATCAGACAGCAAACGACGATTTTATGGAGGAACTATGTTAAATTATGATTATATTTCTAAATATGGAAACCTGGGTCGATGATAACCAAAGTGCCGTGACCTAGCTGGCAATCAATCAATCATAACTCAACAATCAGCATGCGGATTCCGGGGTCACTAACGGGCTATAACGGCTGCTTAATCATCCTTCAAGACTTCGAGGCAGGTCGTAATGACTATTCAAATCGTGGAAGGCGTAAAAGTGAGGAAAGGCGTCTTGTTCGTCGGGTTTCAGAAGACAGTCCCGTGAAAGACGCCATCTGGTGGCGTTGTCGTGGGTCCGAGCAGAGTGTCGATGGTGGGTTTATATTACATCGCAGAGTAAACCCCGCACCTGCAGCAGGTATGACTGTGGTGAAGGGAGGTTTGGCGCAGGTAGAAGGCGTAATTCGTATCTCATTTGGTACCGTTCATAACGATTGATCATTGGCACCTTCTCAAGTCCACCTTCTCCAGACAGGGGAAGCCAGACAACTGGTCCTGCAACTGCGGTAAACTCCCCGACAAGCCTCCAACATCAGTAAGTATCAACCGCTTCAACGTATGTCGAGACTGATCGAGGATGTGCATGAGATCTGACGGCCGAATAGCTGTACAGCAGAGCGATATTCTTTCCAGCAGGCTGGATAAACACTCCGACTTGGCGACATGCGAGTAGAACTCAATTGCCAGGTCTTTAGGTGTCAGACTGAGATACAGTTTCCTAAGATTCGGCGTGCTGAGCAGCATGTTCAAAAGGAAGGAATAGTTGTGTGGCGTGAGTTTTTGCTCCAGATGGAGGTTTGTGAGCGATCCCCATCCGGCACGAAAGCCTGGACTAAGGAAAAGCGTTTTTGGCAATCTCTGAATGTTCATGAGTTCGGACCTATAGTTCGTTCCCCTGCCATACCAGAATAGCTTCACGGGCAAAGCAGTATCGGCGATAATGTCAAGCAGGATGCTCGCGGCGTCGTCGGGGGTAAAGTGCTGGTCATAGGACACGTCCATCTCGTCTTCATCGGGTGCAAGATGGTTGCCTAGCGGTGAAATCACAAACGATCGGCAATTGACCAGCTTGTCAACCAGATTGTTGCGGAACTGTCGGATAGTGGGATTTTCAAGGGGGTTGAGAATATGGCCCGCGGCGCTGCGCTGCCACTCGAGATTGCGCCCTAGAAATGGTTCGGGAGCCATGACCACCAACCGCTGAACATGCTGTCGCATAATCTCGTTATTGGCGATCGCGTGGATTTGACTGAGGCTCCCCTTGGAAAAATCGAGGTGGATCTCTGAGTAGCGTTGGGCCAGGCGGTGGATTGTTCGGTTGTATGTATGGCGACATGTTCCCAGCAGAGAGGCTAGATCCTGAGTTTCGAGCTCGTCGCAGATGAGCTCCAGAAGCTCCAATGGTAGTTTGTCTAGCATGCAATGCATGATGATGTAGCGTACGGCAGGCAAATAATGCGATCAGACTTCGGAGAGGGTGGGAGGATCTCGCTATCGTCTTATGTGACGGGGGCGGCGGGCCTCAAGGTCCCTCGCGTACCTTGGTGGCACGATCTGGAACTCATTTGCCGTAGATCACCCCCGCGCCAATCTCGCCCAAAGCAGCGATTAGCACGCCACTCTAAAGATTAGACGGTCCTGGTCAGGACTCTGACTGTAATCGCAGAATTATATAAGTTCGATCATCAGTCGATGAACCGAGAGTCTTTTACGCGGTAAACGGTTTGCCAGAACTGCTTCCGTCCCAGCTCCAGCGCCTGGCTGTGCTTAGTCTTCCTCTCGATTCATAGTTCTTGGTGCTCGCTATGACAGGGGTTCTTGCTTGGGGGTTCCCTCTCTGAGACGTCTGTAGACATAAGAACAGGAGCTGAGGGTACCTGACGTCTGCGCTTTCGGACCGGTGCGCTCTCGTTTGGAAATAGATCCGCTTCGGCACCAGGCTCGTTACGTCGGGGGAGAGGGCTTGAAGCAGCCCTAGAGTCGCTGCCTGCTTCACCAAGATCAAGTTCTCTTCTCCTACGGCGCTTTCGTGCCTTTCGATTTTTCTTTTCTTCGCGCCGAGTTGCTGTTGATGCCGCCTCGAGTTGAACTTCTTGCAGAGCTCGTGCGCGCTGGGCATTGAGAGGACGGGGCTGGCAGTCTCCGCACAGATGTTCGTCGGGGACTTTATTATCGCCGTAGTAGCACACGATGTGTTGCCATGTATTGCATTTTTCGCAGTAAATCGTCTGACCGTCATCGTGGCTGAGGCCGCAGATGCAATTGATCATTTCCGACTCCTGCCCCGGCAATTCTTCCATCGGATTTTCTCTTCGTGGGGGCTCGATTTCGGAATGGTCATTGAAGATGGCGTAATAATCCTTAGGGTGTTTGGGGGCGGACATCAAAGACGGATCCAATTTACGGATGCTCCCAGAATAGTCACCATTCTCGGGCACGACGTGGTCGCGGTCGATGTGGAAAAGCAAGGAGTGCGATGAAAAGAAAGGTTCGCGCTGTGGACAATCATCCCACCTGCATATGAGCGGTTGCCCCGATGTTTGCAGAGCTTTTTGTTCCAGCTCCTCGAAAATTTGAAACGGATCGACTTCGGCGTTATCCACAACTATCTCACCGTGGGTGACCTTGATATGGTAGATCAGATCTTCCTGCAAACTGTATGATGTACTACATCCTTCTAGCGGACAGAGGAATCCAAGGTGTGCGACATGCTCGTCTTTTATGTGTTTGAGCAGGGTACCCTGAAAGCCCCATGTGCAGGAGTAAGAGCAATCGTGCCATTTGCACCTGGAAGGATTTTGAGAATTTGGATCGTCGCTTGTGGGAAGAGGTCTCGGACTCTGGTCAAAGGGAGACGAACTATCCCGGGGAGGAAGCGAATCAGGTTGATAGCTGAGAGCATCAACACTTGGAACAGGAGAGATGTGACTATGTCTAGATGTATGCACACCCTCACTAGCGGGTGAGGGGCTCCGATAGCTACTAAATTCAAAGCCTGATAAACTCTGCGACAGCGCACTGTGGCGGTTGCCACTAACGATCGATACATTTGCCAGACTGTCCCTTACTTCTTGGTCGCTGTTCTCGTTATTCTGCATCGGCGGAAGCGACAAAAGCGCCAAGTCGAACAAGTGGTCAGCAATGTGTTCCTCGATGGGTGTCGGTCCACTAGAGACTTTTGCCTTTTCGGGATCTGGATCCTCCAACCAGTCACAGAATGGACAACTGGGAAACATGGGACCAGGTCGTGCGGCTCGGATCTGAAGCTTCTTGATCTGCATATTGGTAAATCGTCCAGAATGCATGTCTCTGACATGATTCGCAAACTCCTCAGCACTCTTCATTACTGTCCGATTTGACGATGCATGGCGCATTGAGCACGCCCATTCCGTCGATGGTGCTGGATGGGCTTTCATGTGCGCCAGCCATTGCTCAGCGGAAGAGAACAGCTCACGAGGGCTCGTACAGTCTTCGAAGAGACAGATGTACGGTTCCAGGTCATCCTGAAAATGCTTTCTACCAAAGTTCAGCGTATGAAAGCTTGTGAATCATGTTCACTTACATCCATCGGGTGCCAGTCAGATACTTGATGTTGATTACAAAAGGACAGAATGGGCATTGCGCCTCTTTCTGTCCGGAAGCTACTGATGGGGGTTTGGGAATGTGTTCGTTCATTCGTGGAATGTGAGAACTCGGTGTTGCTGTGGACACCACAGACGGCTCCGATGAGCGTGGGTACTGGAACCGTTGAGGATAAAAGGTAGACGCCGTTCGAGTCGTAGGGGCTTGTGCTGGCGAAGGGAGCGGAGCATCTGGTATTGAGGGTCGCTTCCGGCTGGCTGGTGGGGTCGGTATATGGTGGACCCCCCGGCCACTTGGCAGATCCGGGGCGACGAAGCCACCTTGATACTTCCGTGCCGACGGCTTGTTGTACAGAAACCGACGTCGTCGAAAGCAAATAGCATCCGCAAGTCGAGATCGCAAGGCTTCCGACAAGCGAGAGTGTCGGAACTTCAGCACCTGGGATATGAAGGATTCAAAGGCTTGATTGATATCATTGCCATCTTCGTCAAGGATAATCGAACGAGTGATGCGCGAATAAGGATTTCTGACTCCAGCATTACGTATCGCAGTTGAAAGGTGATGAAGACGAGTGATGGTGTCCTCCACGGCTTGATATGCAGGCACGATGGACAAGTTTCTCAGAGGTTGGATCTGAAAACCTGGATAGCAATGCGTTGTGTTACTGATGTCGCGTCCCGGAGTTGTGGTCTCACACTGAGTCGATACCTCTGAGCAACTTGCTTCATCATTGTTGGGGCTAGATACTTCCAACTCGGTGCGAAGAGCTGTACACATATCAGCTTGCGGCGCTGCCCAAGTCGGGGAAGCAGGACACTGTAGGCGAGGTTATCGCTTGATTACGCACCCTGACCAGCATATAGAGCCAGAATCTCGAGCAGATTGATGATGATTCTCTGAACGTCTGGGCTGTCCCTCAGACGATACTCCAAGGATGCTTTATACTTAGCGAAAGCACCTATGTTGGTAGCCCACAGGTTAAAGCGCGCGAGCTGAGCTTCAGCCAAGTGGGAGAATGAGCCCGAGACTTGGAGGCACTTTTCCAAAGCGATGACCGCGTTCTGAGCCAGCACCGTAATCTGACGCTTTTCGGGGTCTTCAGGGTCTTCCATGGCCGAGGCTGCAGATCTGGAATTCTCCAGACAGGAGCTTGAATTGACTAAGATAGGGAAGGAGGGGAAAGGATTGAAAACGTAGGCTGTCACGTGGCATCAGCACTAGCCAGTGAGGCTGAGACGAGATCCAGCTGGAGATCAACCGAACGTTAACTTATCTCAACTCTCCAACTCTTCGACACCTCAACTTTTCTACACCCACCACTCACTATCCTACCGTGTTACTCATGGCAGGATTATTGTCATATCTGACTTGATGGCTTTCGCATTAAGGAAGGTGGATGAACCTCCTGGTGAACTATTCTTGCTATTCCAAGCTGTTTTACCCCACTTTGCTTCCATCGCCAGCCAACGGGTCACGCAATACCGTGACAATGCAGACAAACGCATTCCCTACGTTTTATTCGAGGCCGATCTCATTCTACTGGGCCTTCGACAACCCACCATTGCTGCATCTCTCTCTCCCGAATCAGCGACAGAGATGAGGAATGCTTGCGTGGAACAAATAACGGAGATGCTTGGGATTCTTGAGAGCATTTTGCGACAGGACCGAACTTCTACCGAGGTAATGGTCGGGCAGTTCGGATATCGATGAGGTCTTTACTGAGCAAACGTGACCAGGTCAACTCGTTCTATCCTTTACTCGAAGGCATCCGGGCTGGCACCGTCTCCTGCACCGATTTTGAGTTGTGTTCTACCGAGGGCGATCAGTACGCCACAGTGAGCAAATTTAGTCAATGTGCTCGCGAATTGGATCGTCTTTGTAGCGATGAGACACCAGTGCCGCCCTCAAAACGTCATAAGAAGCAACCGTCTTTCGAAAAGACCCGAGCTTTTGCAAGACTTCTGTATGAATGTGTTTCAGCTAAGGCGCAGTGCCAATGCAACTCCTGTCATGGCTCAATGCTTTACCTTCAAACTCATTCCCACCCAAAACCTTCGCGCGTCCAGCTCAATTTCAAAATGCTTTTTACCAAGGCTTCCGCCTCTTCCTACAAGTGGTTCGAGGGTATCGTCAACGTGACTCTTCCGGATTCAAGTATGAGCACTTCTGTGTCTTCCTGCCAGCGTGATTTGGACCTGAGCCCTAAAGAGCCCATTGCCATCAGATTCACACTCACTGCGGCTTCCAATGGGCCTCCGTCACGCGACATCGCAATTGAGTCAATATGTCTTGCCCTTCCAGCAAGCAATATGTCGATTCTCAACCTGGGTATCGAGGGCTGCAAAATGGTCAAGAGACCACCTCCTCGTGAGCGAGCCTCGGCGTCCACATACGATCAAGCGTTGACACTTGACGAAGTCCTACGAATGACGCCACCGTTGCCGCTAAAATTGCGCCGAATTCTCGCTGTGGTTCTTGCTCATTCCGCTTTGCAGCTCTACGAGACTCGTTGGTTGCCGACGACTTTAACCTCGACGCGTGTCATCTTCATGCAAACAGACCAGGGCCAAGTCGTTCCTCGCCCATTGATTGCCGCTCGGCCGGCACAGCAAGAGGACAGAGATGAAGAGACGCATGATTGGCAGGACCTGGCTCATTCGAGTCCGTTTGTTCTCTCTCTCGGAATCATCCTGCTTGAGTTATGGTTCGGTAAGCATATCAGCGAGTTGCGTGATACAGCGGATATGCCTCTCGACGGTACAGAAGATCCCAATACCGATCTTTTCACCGCGCAGCGATTGTGGGAGCAGTCCGAATGGGACATGAGTACCAGATACCGCAATGCAATCGGGGCTTGTGTGAACTGGGATGTTTGGCCCTCCGAGAAAACCAACCCAGAACATCTCTGTCGGTTGTTATATGACCAGGTCGTGTCACCTATCGAGGATCAGTTGGCAGAAGAGTTCAACGCCGATATCGAAGAGATAGATAATCTTCTTTTGTCCTTGAGCAAGAGCAAATATCAACGGGCTATAAGCCTAGCCCATCAGAAGCGACTTCTGAACAGTGGGAAACGCTCGCATCCCAATGGCTCAATTCAGTCGCACCCGGTCAAACGGCGACACACCGCAGATCAATGCAGACCATCCCGAAGCTGGAGTCCTTGCCCTGAGTCAGATGACGAGCGATCTTCCCAGATGGACCCAGATACCTACACCGTGGCCATCATCTGTGCGTTGGGTCTGGAATCAAATGCAGTCATAGGCGTCATGGATGAGATTTATGAGAGCTTGCCTGAGGCAGCTCGTAAGGATGTCAATGCATATACAACCGGCCGCATTGGGAAAACTTCCGTCGTCATCGTCCACCTCCCCGGAATGGGAAAGCTCAATTCCGCCAACAGTACAATGCGCCTCAAGTCGACCTTCCCAAAGGTGGGCCTTTGCCTGGTGGTCGGAGTGTGCGGTGGTGCACCCTACAATACTCGGGCAAAGAAGGAGATTGTGTTAGGCGACGTGATAATCAGTACCGGACTGAAGCAGATCGACTTCGGCCGCTACTATGCCAACGGCTTCGTTCCGAAGGATGACCCTGAAGATAATTTCGGGCGACCGGTGGACCGTCTGCGCTCTTTCTTGCGCATGTTAAGTGAAACCAGCTACTATTATAATCGCATAAGTGATGAAACGCGTACCACACTAGAAACGCTCCTTCGCTCAGCGACGGACGAAAGTCTCGCCTACCCAGGTGCCCATCGAGATCATCTGTATGAATCCAGTTACCAACATCAATGTCGTGCCAAAAACGCATGTGAAACATGCAACGTCACCGACGGGACGGTTTGCCAATATGCCCTAGACACATCGTGTGACAACCTAGGGTGTGAGGCGAGTCGCGTGGTGAGTAGGTCTCGTCTGGCTAACCTTAATTCGTCACTTCCAGTGGTGCACTTTGGTCGTGTGGCGTGTGGCGATGGCGTAATGAAATCTGCGCAGGATCGCGATCGGTTTGTTGAGCAATATCAAGTGATCGGGTTTGAGATGGAAGCGGCGGGGGCCTGGGATGCATTTCCGACCGTTGTCATCAAGGGAGTGTGCGACTATGCTGATAGTCACAAGAATAAGCTGTGGCAAGGCTATAGTGCTGCAGTCGCAGCATCGTGTATGAAGGCGGTCCTGACCCATTGGGCCTCTCGCACCCCCTCGGTCACCTGAGCAGGGTTCCCGGTAGTGGAGGCAATCTTCCTGGTCGTTGATAGTAGGGAGCTTTGTAGGGTCCTCAATCTGCCGATTGACCTCCTGAAAGGTTGGTCCGTGCTTGTATATAACCTCGACACCACATCAGGTTCGACACGATTATTCAGAATCACCGAGTTATGGGAGCCCAATAATCAACCTGATCATATGCAATGCATTTGGGGGATTTTCCACCCGAACCCTTAAGGGATTCGACCATTTGCTTCGCAACCAGCGGGGCGAGTACGACCATAAACCCTTCCCCTAGGGTCGAGGATTGCTTCGAATGCGACCCAGTTGCGGAGACGATCTTGGCACAAATGATCCACACTTCTCTAGTCGGTGAAGGCCGATCAATCTGATGAGGCAGTGGACAGCCCTATCACCTTAGGGAATGATGCTCTTACTACGCAGATCACTGTCCGCACGTCCCTGAATACTCCGATAACCCGAGCCTGGCGTCCAATGTACACGTAGACTCGGATCTCGGGAACGTCGGACGAAGGCCTCGAAGGAATGCTCTCCACCAAGGCCAAAAATAGAATATGGCGCCACACGTGTAATTCTCTGTTCAATCTTCCATATACCCTTCACCGCCAATGTTTAGGCGCGTGAAACTGCCACAAAATACCATTTTCTTCAGCCAAGGTCCCATAACATATCATTCCCGTGCAATCGCTCGAATCACGCCACTCTGTGACCCCACACAGAACCTTCCAATGCATAAGTTGGCTTCCTCGCTTGACCCATTATACTCCTCTGGTGGGAAGGGATCCATGCGGTATTTCTTTCTTCATGGAGGTTATTCCCGGTTACCTTTCCCCGATGATGAGGTTTCAGTCGAGGCCAAGGTTCTAGTCTTTAATGGACATGGCAAGATGCAAGCCGCGACTTCCCTATGTACAAACCACTTTCAAGTTCATTCGCTAATTGCGATTCATAGTGTATTCGACCACAGCACAGATGAACCAACATCTCAGTACCGCTTCATCAACCGCGCCTTGGTCTGTGTCGATGACCGACAAGACGCCGACATACCAGCTAGGACTTTCGTAGAAACATTATTGAAGAACATTTCCATCCCTACACTGCTATTCGCTGAGATTCCACGGTGGGTACTCCTCGACCTGTCTGGTGTTTGACCCTCTTCCAATCGGAGCCTGTGACTGAGACGAGCCAGGGACCAGGTCATTGCGGGGGACACCGAGGAGCATAGCCAGTTTCTATACGTGTAAGTGTTTGCTCCCTCCCTCCTCGTCCCTTCCCTTCCCCTTCTCCACCTTCTTTTCCCCATGTTCCCTCCTAACCCCCCTCCCCAAACAACAACTCACAACCCCCAGCGTCCTCGTCACCTTAGGCCGCACCGGCCTCGACCAAGCCTCCTTCCAAGACTACGAATACCTGAAAAGCATGCTTCAGAGCTTCGTGCCGCGCTTTGCGACGGTCGTCTTCCAGATCAGCGATGCGTACCTGCCCGGAGATGCGCGCAACCTCTCCGACCAGATCGCCGGCCTGATGATGCCTGACCCGGCAGCAGAGATTACCAAGGATCTCCGCACGTTCCTCGCGCTCTACGCCAAGCGGTATGTGCATGAGGACTTGAGCGCGGAGGAGATCCTCAAGCGGTGCCTGATGCACATGGTCAAGATGCCGTTTGAGCTGGAGTCGTCGATTCGGTATGGGCTGATTGTCAATTGAATTGGCTGAGCTTGGGTTCTTGGAGCGAGGTGCTGTCCATGATAGAAAGTAGTGGGGTCTTGTTTCTGCGGCTGGAATCTATAATATGTTCTTTTACATGGGGACTTTTGGGCATCGGATTGAGCGTTACAGAATCGTGTGCTTCTAGATGGTGGAGATGTACCTATGGTAGACCCGAGGAGCCGAGATCCGAGATCGCCGACGGGGGTCCAGCCCTATCTAGGGCGCTGATGTAGTTACATAGGATGACTAGTAAAGATTGAATTTCAAACATTGCACAGGACATAATCAAATCGATAAAATAAGGACTGTATTCCTAGAGTGAGATGCTATCTTCAAACCAACAGCGCCAGAAGAACAGCCATCACCGTTACAACAATCGGCCCCAGCACCGACCGCTGCGCTCCCGCAGCAGCAGCGCCCGTGTACAACGCACCCGCCGCGCTACCGGTACCGGAAGGCACAACGGCCGCGCTCATTGCACTGCCACTGTACTGGCTGCTGCTCGCTGGAATGAGACGCGCTGAGGTAGGCGAAGCAGCGTGACTGCTCGTCGCGAAGCCCAGCTGTCCGCCGGGGGTGTAGTGCGAAGCCGCCGCGCCGACGGCGGTCGACTGAGCGGCATCGGTCTTCGACACAGTGATCGTGCTGACGTATCCGGTGCAAGTCCCGTCACTTGAGCAGGAGTCCACGGTGATGGTGGTCGTGTAGGTCGTATCTGCGCCGGCTGCGACGCCGCCGTTGGCTTGAGTGGTAGATGTGGGCACGGGGACAGCGGTAACGGCGTCGACGCCTTCCGCCGCAACGGAGGTCTGGACGGCTGAGGTGACCGGGACGACGGTTGTGGCGACGACCAGGGTCTCAGTGGTGAGGTATGCGCCCTGCGAGGTCTGACAGTGGGAATCGTCTTCGACGCAGGCGCTGACGGTCGCGACTCGGGTGCTGAGGACGGTGGAAGTCGTCTGCGAAGGAGCATGACCGGCAGCACCGCCGCGGACTTCAGTAGGCTTGTTCGTCACGGGGTAGACGGTGGTTCCGATCACCAAGGTCTCGGTGGTCGGCTGTGCGGTCTTCGATCTGGCGGGGCAGTCGGTCACGGATGACGGGCACGCGGTGATTGTGGACGTGCGCGTGGTCAGAATGGTGGACGTGGTCAGCTCCGGGCTGGTACCTGCGGCATTCACACCGGCAGGTCCTGTAGTTGCAAGAGCGGTGGGGTTCGCTCCGTGAGCACTGGTTGCGTCAGCTACCGGGCAAATGGTCGTGTAAGCCACAACTGTCTCGGTGGTGAGATAGGTAGTTCTGGAGCGGGCCGGGCAGTCAGTCACGGAAGAAGGGCAGGCGGTGATCATCGCAGTGCGAGTGGTGTAGACGGTCGAGGTAGTGAGCTTGGGACCATTGTTGCCCTGACCATGAGCACCCGTGTCCGCAGGTGACGAGGAGATCGTGGGTACGGCTTGGACGGCGGCAGTGGCGGCTTCAGCCACAGGGCAGATAGTAGTATACGCAACAATGGTCTCAGTGGTGAGATAGGTAGTCTTGGACCGAGCTGGGCAGTTGGTCACGGAGGAAGGGCATGCCGTGATTGTTGCAGTGCGGGTTGTGAACACGGTGGAGGTGGTCAGCTCAGAACCACCCTTGCTCTGTTGGCCATTAGCCCCAACACCTGCAGATGAGGTGGGCACAGCTTGGGTGATGGTGGCTGCTTCGGTCACAGGGCAAATGGTAGTTGAGACCACCACCGTTTCCGTAGTTACGAAGGTCGTCTTCGCGCTGGCAGGGCAGTTGGGGATTGTAGTCGGGCAAGCTGTGATGGTGGCGGTCCGCGTGGTGAGGACCGTGGACGTGGTGAGTTGCGGACCCGAGGAGCTGGATCCAGCCGTGGTACCCAACTGAGCAGCACCGGTGGATGTCAAGTTCGAGGTATCAGTGACAACAGTCGACGTAGGCGCAGCTGTGGAACCCAACTGAGCGGCACCGGTAGAGGTCAGGATCAAAGAATCAGTGACAGTAACAAGAGTCGGCGTTGAAGCAGCTGGAGTGGTTTGAACAGGCCGTGAGGAGGGAATGAAAGCGCTCGAGCTTGCACTTGACGAGCAGCTGCGGTGCGGCAGAGGTCGGGAGACGTAAGTCCAGTGAGGCCGCGAGCTTGCTGAATGGCTTGGAACTGGTCGCGATGAAGGGATCACAGAGCTGGCCGCCGGTGATGTCCTTACCGGCGAAGATGATGGGGCGGAAGGGCTGATCACTGGCGTGACCTTCACGGGGGACGAGGAAGGAATGGCAAGCGATGTGGCAGGTGTAGCCACCGACGAAGGAATAGCAAAAGACGAACGAGCGCTACAGGGTCTGCGACTGGGCAATGGCCTGGAACTGTAGGTCCAGTGATGATGAGTTGCTGTGGCCACCGGGGTAGACACGAGAGCAGTGGTGGTGGGTTGAATATCAACGGTCAAGGCGAGGGCTTGCGCCAACAAGGCGGCAAGTATCCATCCTCGCGCCAGCAGATGCGCCATCTTGCTTTGACGGTCTCTTCTTCTGACTCAAAGACAAAGAATGTATAAGTCAAGGGAAGGTAAAAGAGGGTATAAGAAAAGAGACAGAATGAGTGTAAAAATGGTCAATACATTGAAAATGAAAGAGTGACGGGGGATTTGGGTTGGTTGGGAAGGACCGGGAATGAGATGAGGGAATGGTGAAGAGTGCCGTATTTACGACATTCGATAATGGCCCCAAAATAAAATCGCTCATGGCGAGTGGGGATCAGGATCTTGTTCCTGAGTTAGTTCCTCGTGTTCTTTCACACTATTGATCTCGATGTCAATGCGAGGTGAAAATAGCCGACGGCGACGCCGAAGGGAGAAAATCTTAGGAGGAGCTAGAGGGTATTTAGGGCAACTTCCGCTCCCCCCAATGAACACGGATGAACAGAGTCAAGCATCCTCCTTCTCCGCGCAAAATGTCTCTGAAATTCATTCCCCTTGTTGCGGGCCTCCTGCTTGGGCAGGCGGTGGCCAATGTTCCGGTGCCTTCGAGTTCCCCGGTGGCCAGCAGCAGCCAGATTCAATCTCAAGCCCGGGCGAGTGTTTACTGTCATACAAAATTGGGAACAAGCTCTGTCTCTGGTGACCTGCCTACATCAACTATTACTCGTACTCGCCATGATCCTACTGCAGTCGTTATCACCTCGACTACCCAGGGCACTGTGACAGAGACTCCTGCCTTGGTGACGGTGACAGCCACCGATTATGTGACCATCGTTCTGACGACCACCGCTGATACCGTCACCGATACCTTCTCGACCACCTCCACTGATTTTACCACGTCAACGACGGTAGTCACTCTCCCCACCGTGACCAGCACCGTTGCCACTACGGTGACGACCACGACCACCTCTACCTCTACCGTCGCTACCTCAGCTGGGTTCACTCCACTTGCTGAGTCACTGCCCACCGCCACGGCAGCTAAGCGCTCTCTCCTCGACACCGAGGAAGAAGACTGCGCCGCATGGCTAGATGATTATCAGTATCCTCAAGCTGTAGAGTGTCACGAGAAGATCGTGGTGAAGACCACCAGCGTGGAGACGGTGACTGCTGTGCCCATCACCACGACGGCTGCAGGCTCAACCACCACTACCACGGTGACCAACACGGTGCTAACCAGCTCCGTGGTGGTTCCCAGCGACGTCTCAACTACCCTCAGCTTCAGCACCACCTCCACCATCACCGAGACTGCCACCGCTCCAGGTGTGACGGCCACTGTCACCTCAACCAACACCGTCTCCGTCGTCAGTAGCACTACCGTGCTCGGTGCATGCGCTACCAACAACGTCCCAGGCCTGCCGTTCTCTTCGGACTACGGCAACTTCGCGGGCCAATATGCTTATCTCGTGTCCTTCACCAACGTTCCCGGCGAGAGTTTGACTGTCGGTAACACTGCTTCAGCCTATGACTGCTGCGTCAGCTGCCAGGAGTCCAACACCTGCGCCATGTCGTACTTTAACCACGTTACGTCGTCGGTCAGCTACTGTTACCTGATCCATACCACCACCTGCAATAGTGCGTCGACCTACGCCAAGGTCTCCATTCACAGCTCCGCAGCCACGATTCAGATGTCCAATGGGCCCTGTGGTCAGGTTCGGGGTGTGCAGGGTTGAGCCTTCATGTACTTTTAGACACAGTCCCAATATAATCAAGTAACATTATCTATCTGTTCCTGAGCTGAATTTGCGGAGCTCACGTCAACCTGATTTGTAGCACGTGATATACCTTCCCTTCAAACCTACCTAGTAGGCGATTGCGCATCTGTTTAGGACACTTCCTGCCAATCTTTCAGTGACTCTGTTCTGCAATAGCTAGGTAGTCAACCACTATGATGGAATGTCATAGGGTGATGATCTCGCATTTTGCATGCTCGATTCGCTACCATCTAACGAGCGGACGTACCGATACAGAAGCCCTGCCTCGACCGCACTGGGATAAGTTTCTATCATCCAAATATAGAGCTCGCCGTGAAATAGGTTGATGTAAGGGCGGGCAGTTCCAGATAGGGGAGTCTGCATAATTGATTTGTCATTCATTGCGTCGGGGTAAGCATTGAGTTTTTGGGTTAGGAGTTTCAAGTTTACAGACGCAAGCTACTATATGCAGAGTTCGCATTGAGAAAGGGTGGGTAGCCGCTTTAGCAGATGCGGTCTATTTGCCGGGAGGGATTGTGAACGAGCTAGACACATATCTCGGCGCCTTCAAACCCAAGGCATCAACATGCGCCCGTGATTGCAGTCGGAGCGGGAAAGTCAATGCTCCGGGTGGTGCGGCCGTTTCCTCCCCCCACCAAGGGAGATGCCCGTGCCCGCCGGCGATGGCTTCCTCTTACCTAAACTGACTTGGAGAATGCTAGTTGTAATTAGAGACCACCATGGATTTCGACGACATAAGTCTTGCAAGGTTCGAGAGAGACATAAGAAAGAATGAATAGTTCTGTGCTCAACCTCCTCCCAGGGTATCTGCCAAGTTGCCAGCAAGTACCGCGATCGCGACGATTGTTTACTTCGCTCCATGCACTGTGGGTCCTTCAACTTCAGCTTCCGGCTTCATTGGGAGGAGGGGGAGCCAGATTGGTTGATTAGATTCCCTCTGCCGGGAAAGTCCATGTTCTTGGACGAGAAGGTCCAGAATGAGGCCGTTCTCATGAAATTCATCGCTGACAAGACGCGCATCCCTGTCCCGCGCGTCATTGCACACGGTAGAGCAGAGCAGAATCCTACCGGTCTCGGCCCCTTCATTATCATGACCTAGGTAGAAGGCACAAAGATGTCCGATCTTCTACGCACATGTGGAGATACACCTGAGAAAGAGGATGCACTGAATCCAGACCTTGACTCGCAGACTGAAGACCCTGTGCGGAGAAATGGCGGAGATTCTGCTAGAATTGTGGAGCGTGGATTTCAGTCATATAGGCAGCCTTCGCGAACAGCAGACGCCGCCCACGACCAAGGTCAAAAGCAGAACGTCGACTCTCGAAGTCAACAAGTTAATCAGGACATGTGGCTTGGAAGATTGCGCCCCGTCGAGAGTCTACCATAGCTCACTGGAGTACATACATTATCTCTTATGCCTGCAGGACATCCACCTCGAGAGGCAGCGGAACAGTATCTACGATGCGATCGACTGTCGGGAGAAATATGCCTGTCGCAGTCTGTTGAAAGCGACGGCTCTGCGCTTTCTATCTCTCACCGATAATGACGGCCCATTTAAGCTTCTTCGTGATGATCTGTGCCCTGGAAATGTGCTTGTCGATGAGTCCCTCCACGTGACAGGCGTCATCGACTGGGAGTTTTCCTATGCTGCGCCTGCCCAGTTCGCAGGCAGTATTCCGTGGTGGTCGCTTCTCGAGCGACCGCAGAAGATACTCAACAGTCAGGGCCCCGAAGCGTTCTTTCGGTCTTTCTTGCCGAGGGCCGACTTTTCTGCAGGCCTTGGTGTGAAAAGAGAAAGCCAGAGGGCTGGGCGTGGAGGATGATTGATTATCGGTGAGAATGAGGCAGTCTATCTCGACACCAAGAGCGCATGGTTCTACCTCGCTTGCCGGTCAGTCTCATCTGTCAATCTACGGTACTGGGACTTGCTGGGTGAGTACTGCTGGGGTAAGAGCTCGTCAGTGGCAGACCGGGTACGCTCTTTCACAACAAATATTGGACTCCACAAGGGCCGCGAGGACTTTGTACGATCGAAACTTGTGCAATTGCAGGAATATTATGCTGAACTCGGTGAAGCGACCGACGTAAGGTATGAGGAAGAAGAAGAGCCGCATGACGGCGAAAACAGGGCCGACAAGGTTCATGTACAATTGGCACCGGAGACATCAAATGAGTGCACTCATGCTTCACCTGCTTCCTTTGGCTACTGGGAGCTAGAAGGCAAGAGTCTAGAAATAAATTGGCCGCTGCGATCGCTGTCGCGAGCATATTTGTTATGGGCGTGGCTTGGAGGCGTGAGCGCCCTTCGGCTGCGAGGTTATGCATGTATGCTTAGTCTCTCTTCAACTATGGTAGAGGCCACGTTCAATTGAGTTCAGTTGACATCGACTAAGGTCGATAAGAACCAGGCTGGGCAATCATACCATGTGGAGTAGGTGTAAATATTCTGCGCACGCCAAGGCAACTGCTGCCTCAGGCGTCTAAATTACAGTATATCGCGGCTCGGATCCTTGCTTCGAAGAGCTGCATTTCAAGTCTATTACACCTCCAGAGACAACCACTTACATCATCACTCCAGATATAGTGCCCATCAAGAGCACTCTATACTAATTTCCGAACATTCCCGTTGAGCCCAATTGGCAATGAAATGGCCGCACGATAGTGGCAGTTACGGGACCCGGTGCAGGAACGGCGGCAATTAGCGGCCGCCAGTGCCTGTCCCGTCAAGCCTCTTGTTGACTGGGATGCCACAACGTGCTCCATGCTGGAGAGCAACTGGGAGGGTGGTTTGATTGTGAGCTACATAACTTTTAGCAACTGAAGAAACGTGTTGAGGGCTACTGAATGGATTCATGCCCACGTGTGCATCACAATTTGCCGAGGATGCTTCTGTTGATCAGGCTATTTATTTGTCTGGTCCCAGCAAAGGACAACCCAACCTGGTCACCTCAACAATAGACCACCTGACGAGGCGCTGTCACCATGGTGCGCTACATTGTGCCAGCTCTTCTAGGCCTTGCGTTTGGCATTTGTGCACACCCAAACGTCAAGTCGACAGACCAGTCCGGCACCCGCCTTCAGTTCAACAGCGATGGCATGTTCCAACTGTCGATCTTCGAGGACTTGCATTACGGCGAGGGTGAGCCTGTTCTTCGTCCTTTGCACAATCATGACTGACGATGTTATCAGCGGAAGACACAACCTGGGGACCAATCCAAGACGTCGAAAGTACTGCGGTGATCAATACCATCCTCGATAATGAAAGCCCCGACCTGGTCATCCTGAACGGCGATCTGATTACTGGCGAAAACACCTTTCTGTCGAATGCGACCGACTACATCGATGAGATCATCGCTCCCCTGGTTCAGCGCCAGTTGCTGTGGGCTTCCACCTACGGGAATCACGATAGTGACTACAACCTGTCGCGCAGCGCCATCCTCCAGCGAGAGCAATCCTACCCCAACAGCTTGACCCAAAACATGGTTGCCGGGGAGCTCGCGGGGGTGTCGAACTACTACCTGCCCGTTTATCCTTCCGACCCCTCAGCGACTACGCCAGCGTTGATCATGTGGTTCTTCGACAGCCGTGGTGGTAACTACTTCCAGGAACTGGAGAATGGCAGCGAAGTACCGCAGCCGTGCTGGGTGGATGCGTCGGTTAGTAGATGTCGTGGGACTCGACTCCGCTCTATTGTCCCCCTTCATGCAATGAACTCACCAGTGCGGGCAGGTAGTCGAATGGTTTACGCAGACCAACGCCGACCTCACCGACCAATACGGCAAAGTCATCCCCTCGATCGCCTTCTACCACATCCCAGTGAATGCGATGCTCGCCTTCCAGAACCAGGGCGTGGACGCCTACTCGGAACCGGGCATCAACGCCGACGTTCCCCTGGATCAGCAAGGCGAGGCCAGCGGACAGGGCGCGGTATCCGGGACGGTGTTCAGCTACTCGGGCCAGGATATCCCGTTCATGGAGGCGCTGTTGAACACCGAGGGTCTGCTCGCGACGTTCAGCGGCCATGACCATGGTGATGACTGGTGAGCACTTCATCCCTCCTGACCATCCCACCTCCCCTTGCAGCATCATATTTACAGGAGCCAGAACTGACTCTCTGGACAGGTGCTTCAAATGGGACTCCCAGCTCCCCGGGATGAACCTGACAGGCAACGGACTGAACCTGTGCTTCGGACGCCACACGGGCTACGGCGGGTACGGATCCTGGACGCGGGGATCCCGACAGATCCTGCTGAACGAGACGACCCTGGAGACGGAGATCGCGACCTGGATCCGGCTGGAGGATGGGTCGGTCTCGGGCCAGGTGAGCCTCAACTCGACCTACGGGGAGGACCGGTATCCCGCTGTTGCGACCACCTATACTTAAAGAGAGCTCGGATCAAGGAGCTTCGAAACGTGCAGGTGTTCAAGTGACGCAAGGGCCAAGGCATCTCCCGCTATCTCGCGGATCCCTTCACACAGAACCGATGCACCCTCTTGTGAAGTAGAAGTCCATAAGCGAGAAAGATCTTCATGAGCAATGACATGTGTAGCCGATCACTTCCCTCAAAAGCCCCGGTGGTCCAGGCGCAATACGTCAACGCTCGGGGATCCATTCATGGCACTCACGCTTGTCCCATCTTAGCCTCTGCGCTTGTCTCGGAATTCTACTGAATAGCGTAGATCAAACCCCCTCTCCGGAATGGATGGCGTATTTTCCCCCCCCCTTCCCGCCGATCTTTGCCATCCGAGAACCACTGCCGAGATCGGGCCCAGGGTTCCTGACAAGGGGGAAACCGACGACGTCATTGCCCGACAGAGTACGAATACGAGGATGGATTTGTCATTTGATGCCTCAGGAAGTCATTGACACCTCGCGTCATCCCTCGGAATCCGGTTCCAGAAGCGAATCTAATCTGGTTGATTTCTAATAAGGCACATAGATCAAATGCGTGCAATCAATCATTAATCATATTCGCCAGATGTGGTGGTCGTCGGTTCTATAATTACAGTTGAGGGGTAATAGATAGTGTACTGTACAATGAAGCTGAAAACGAATTCAGGGCAACCAAGCCAAATCGTGACCCTGATTCTCACGATCCCAAGGGGAAATCAAGGGTGAAAAGAATCCTAAAACGCCGTATCTATACAATCCAAATCCGAACGCTGATTTCCCTTGCAAAACCAAACCATGGGCTTCCTGAAAGTGTCGTAGCAAAATATCGTGGGGAATCTCTTTTGTGTCGTTATTGAAACCAGTTTATGGTTTATTTACTCCCGAAGAGTCCTGTTGGGTAGACCATTGGTGGGCTCGGGCTCGGGGATTTTCTCTTCTCCTTCCATCTGGCGTCCGTAGTTGGACTTAGGGCCGTGGACGTCGTCGTGGTTGTGCGAGGCGATTAGGATGATTGCACTGCAGGAGGAAAACACGGGTTAGGAGGTGGTTCGCCAAGAAGGAGAGTCATTCGGGGAAACATACCTGACGACGGTGAATACCCAACCGGGCCATGCGAGGACCACCGAGGCGAGGGCTTTGGGGTTCTTGTGGTACACTGCTTCAGCGTTAGTATCGAGATGTGGAATGAATGGAGACAAATGTTGCACGCACCGAAAGCAGGCTTCTTCTTCGACTCGGACCAAAACTGTCTCGCGCCGGCGGGATCCGTGCCATGGACCTGGACGCTTCTTGTTGCGGTGATTATCTGGAGAGACAGGGTTTAGTATCTCTGTTCTGTGATAGTGTGTTTTCGTCTCTGAAGGCTCCGCATACCGTCATCGTCAACGCCGAGCTAAGCATCATGATGGACACCACTACACCGCTGATCTTCCACGCCAAACGGACGGACTTGCTCTCGTGGCGTTCGGGCCAGAACAGGTCGAAAAAGAAGGCGGCGCCGAAGATAGTAGCGACGGCGACACCGACGAAGATGTTATAGGAGGCGGCCCCAATGAAGTCGTTGTTGTAGACTGATACTCCTGGGTGGTGGCGCTCGATGTAGCTTTGTTGGTCGACGTAGTCTATCCGGAAGAAAAGTCATTCGAATTGGCTTTTGCACAATATAGTGTACAAGGTTGACCTTACCTGATAAGGCGGCCGTGCCGGTGGACTCGGAGCACACGCACAGAATCATGGCCAGCTGGTAGACGATCATCTTCGTGCGACGGAGGTGGTAGATGCGGGTGAACATGTTGGAGCTCTTGAATTTGTTCCATTGGATCTCCTTGAGATCCAGGCCCCAGATGACTGTCATTGCTGCGTATGGTGTGTGGTGTTGGGAGGTGGAACGGGGCGTAGGGAGTGGTGGTATGGGAAGGTGGGATGGAATGAGAGACGAAGGGAAGGATTAATTCGAAGATAGATACCGATAAAATGAATGAAGAGGAGTATTAAAGTAAGAATGTAAGAATTGATGAAAGAAGGAAAGCGGAGCCATGGGCCACGAACAGGGTCCGGTCGGGATCGGCAACGTGACGTCAGGAGAAAAGGAATGAATGAATAATCAACAGACACAAAACACAGTTGCTTCCACCACGTCACGGCTGCCATTTCTCCTCGCACCTCACACAGATATCTCGTGGCCACCTAACAAGTGATCTAACCCGGTAGTTGAACGCTGTGGGTCAAGAGTGAAAAGGCTTAGTACACCCATGATATCAGCGGGACTCTGGCCCGTCAATACATCTACCTATTGCGGTAACAGTGACTGTCGATAAAAACGAGTATCACATCTGGCCTACGATTTCCGTATGTCATTTCCCTCAGGTTGTCTCTTCCTTTTTGCTCAGACTCTCTCTTAATCTCCCAGACTGATTCACGCTGCGCTGGCATTATCCTGTCACCGTTATATCGATATTCAATGGTTCAAGAATTCCCCGCATCTGCAATGACAACATTTGCAGTGGGAATGCATTGTTAATTGAAGATAGGGCCCAGGCCCCACATCGTCTCTGCATGCAACATGGAGAAGGCTACAGCGAACCCAGCAACCGTCAAACCCTTAATTTATTTATTCTTTCCTCGAGAAAAGCGTCGGATCAAGAAGGTTTTAATTGACATGTGAGATTTCAACCCACCCATGGTTCGCTATATATACACCCCTGCCCCTTTTCCCAGACCCCGTCGGCACAAGATGCCTCATCTCAGAGTCGCCACCTTCCCAGACAGACCATCACCGCGCGATTAATCCGGACGGGTGGAGCCCTGGTTCCTGGGGAATCGTATGCGACACCACATAATTAGTTGATGAACTTTTATGGGTATACGAGAGATTCATTTACCTTGAAAAGGAGCAAGGCTTCTGGTTGAGCGACCGGAAATATGACCCACTTTTGACGCGTTTCGCTGGGTGTTCGTTCCGATTTTCTCTGGATCGAAGTCCAGGCGTCTTTGTCCGATCTTTTCCTTCGATCGGGGTTTCCGCGCTGGAGTTTTGCTGCTGCTGCAATTATTTGGTAGGTGGTCATGGGTTCTCCTTGGTGAGAGTTGAACATTACGAGGTGTTGTGTCACCATGCTCCCAGACTCGATTCTCGTATTAGCATACTCGTCGGTAACGAGTCGATCTATGAATAAGGCGGAACTAGGTTTGTACATTGTATGAGGAGATAAGCAACACTTTTTCTCCTGTGCAGGTCAATTGGTAGGGGTAAATGATGTAATGGGAGGGAGATCCGCCCAGCGGACTATCCTTTACATTAGCCTGCAGAATGCGCCGCACTGTTGTCTAGGTCTCGGCTGAATTCGTGCTCTAGTTGGATCTTGACCGATCGCATCCCTTTCTCGATTAAGCCAGTAGCTTCAAAAGCGCAGGAGATGAATAAGACACCATGCCCTCCATGTATCACCAAATACCAAGTGGAAGCACATTGCGCTGGTTGACGCTATAGCCATACGACGTAGGGCAACGTCAACTACAAAATGAAGACCAACACCAACATCCTTATCCAAAAATTGCTTATGTGAAGGAAAACAGAATATCATGATCATATGTACAATCCAATCGAAGAGCTCTAACAACGCCATACCAGGAATCTAACCATATAGAATATACCCCGACCGTCCTTATCCCCAACGCCAAACCCATATAAAAACTCCAACCCAAACCTGCTATACCGAAACCAACCCTGACATTTCCGAAGCAACAACCACCGCAGGTCCCTTCACCACATCCCCAAGCACGGCCTCCTCCGTCTCAACCCTCTCCCCCTCAACAGCATAACCCGGTAACTCCGGCTCGCGCCAAGACTTAGGCGAGAAGAAGAGGATCTGCTTCAACGCGCCCGCCGCCAGCGCCTGCGTGCGCGCCGCATCGACCAACCCGATCCCCTCGGCCCGGCCGCGCCTACACACCGTCGCCAGATCAATCCTCTCCACGCGCCCGGGTCCACCATGCTGAATCGCATCGGCCACCAACGCCCACGCCAGCGGATGATACAGCACCGCCTCATGCGAACAAAACAGGCCCCCGGCCGCCGCGAAGGAGCGCGGGACATGCAGCTGCAGCTCGCAATTCGTGACCCCGACGCCGCGCGCATCCCTCAGGAACGCCGATGCCCCCGGCCCGGACTGCGGCTGCACCACCTCATCCGTCGCCGAGTAGATGGACGTCGTCGGTACATACGCGGAATCCCCGCCGCCGGATCGTAGAGTCCTGATGAACTGGGCATTGCGGGTCTGGTTCCACACGGCCGGGGTGCCCGGCTGGGTGCCGGGAAACGGACAGAGCGCCCACGCGGCCACGGTGCCGGCGAAATCCGCCGCGAGGGCGACGAAGCTCTGCACGGGGCCGCGCGCGCTGGGCCAGTATTTCAGCGCCCACTGCGTCGTGATGCAGCCCTGGGACCAGGCGATGACTGCGATTTTTTGGGTGCACCGGACGGAGAGGTAGTGGATCGCGTAGGCGACGTACTCGGCGTTGCGGGCGGAGGCGTCGCACATCCGCCCGGGGATGTTCAGCCACACCGGATCGCCGAAGGGACTTTGGCGCAGGAGTTTTGTGAGGTTGGGCGCGTAGGCTTCGCCGCCGTGGGTGCCTGTGCCGGGGACGAGGAGGACGGGCGTCTCGCCGTCGCGGCCGTACTGGAAGTCGGCGGGGATGTGGATGGCAGACCGGAGGTCGGTCTCGGGGATGGAGTACGGTGCGTCGAGCTCGGAGACGCGCGGGTAGATGCTCGTCGCGAGGTCCGGGTTCTGGTTGTCAACTGAGTTGATGTCCACTGCAGGAGCCCCGTGGCCCAGCATGGTGCTGGCTAGGTTCGTGCTGCGTGCACGGAGGGAACGGCGGTAGGTTGAGAGGTGCTTGTAGTAGGTGTCGAAGAAGGGGATCTGCACGAAGTTCATCGTGATCTTGGGGTATGTATGGTTATAGTGTCTCTTTGGCTTTGACGCAGAGACACTGTGTGGGTATTCCGGATGGCACGCCCGGAGAGGATCATCCTGTCGATCTCCCCTTGACTTTATATATTCAGGGTTCTTGGGCGTCACACTGTTGGTCGACCAGTGACCCAAAAAAAAAAAGTCAATCGCTTGGAAAGAGCACAGGGCACTTGCTGGTGTCGCGAAAATAGTATCTCAAACGAAAGCAGCGATTCGAAGTCTGGGCGTGATTTCCCCTTGGCGGCGTCGGCAATTCTTACCTCTGGCGGAGATGCCGATACAGACGCGAGCGCGGTTCCACCTCCACCCTCCCTTCAGCGACCATGAGAATTTGATGTGGAGAAGGTCGTGTCGTATCTCCCTATTTCAAGGCTGCGCTGGGCCTTCAGCCGCTCGCTTCAGCTGGCGACCTCCGAACTAGTCCTATGTGGCTGATCAGGTCACTAGCTGAATCGAGATAAGCAGCCCGAGAAGAAAGCTTCATAACAGCGGCGATGCAGCGCCCGCAAGCCGCGCTATTGTTCTATTTTCCCTCGCAATTGTGGCTGGCTCGTGTTCGGTTCAAGCTGCCGCAACCTGAGCGGTGAATTTTCTTGTGTCTGTGCTGTGTCTTCGCCCTTCAGTGCACAATCTCAGGCATTCTTGGTTTCGGCTGCGCCCCTATTGCTTCAAGGTATGAGATCGCGAGCCGTCTATACGGTGCCGTGGGTTTCCACGACAGGGCAGCTGCTGTTGCCATAAGCCTTGCCCAATCGCTCGTTCCAGAGCTCAGCTGGTCTGGACAAGGTAACTGGCCCTCTGCCAATTGCCACTATCTCGGAGATGTCTTCAGCATGTTTGGCCGAGCGAAACAAAAGGTCCAAACCATGGCAACTCGCTCACCTGCTTATGTAGAGTCTCTGGTGCTCCTGGACAGTCCTAGACGTGTTGTTGGCGGTTAAGGGGTCTAAGTGGACCCTGGGCTGTTAGAGCCAACTCTATCCTTATGTCGAGTCCAAATTGCATGAATGGGCTTGATCTTCGCAGGGGTGGGTTTCACTCGAAGTCTGGTTTGAGCAGCTCTCGTCCGTCAAATAGTGGAAGGCCTCGCCCGGAATGGCCGCTGGCTGCAACAGAACATGGTGTCGTGCTGGATGTGGTTGCCATCGAGAGGGGTTCCTCAGGTCATGTGCCGCAGGTGAATTATTGTCACCTTGGGCGCTGAAGACCTCACAATGATCTGCTTCGCACATTGGGCATTGGTCCCTCCAGATAGTTCATACGCGCCCTGAAAACGTAGCATGCAACAGCTGAGCCATTTAATTTCCAAAGTCTTCTCACGCAGAACGTAAGAGGTCGTGCCTTCCAACAGGCTCGTGCTGGCTTCACGGGCAGCGACCGTGACCTATGCTCTGATTATGTTTCGTAGTTCTGTGACCACAGAATATTGATCCTTGGTGATAAAGAGCTTGTGTTCTCTGATCAACTTTAAATAGTGCCTGAGTCTTTCCATGCGAAGCACGCCGCTCGATTGCATCGCAACAGAACCAAACATTCGACGACTCCCCAGCTGTAGAAGTTGCTGTCATAGCATAATAATTGACTGTGCGACTCGAGGGCATTTTGATAAAAGTTTCGTTGAAGTTCCTAATCCGGATCGAATTGGCTTGAATTCCCTAGGCCCACTACCATCATAAGTAGGGGTCCATGTAGATGAGAAAGTCGCTTCGTCCGATCATGGCCTTTTTCCAAAATATGTAACGTGAAGGAGTGAAGTATCTCCAACTCCAAATAATACCGGGGAAGGCACAGTAAGGCTGGGAAACTCTAATTGCGCCGAATGATCCGTGGCTCGTATTTCGACCTACATCATCCTTTCAGCCTTCTCATCGCGACGAGCAATAAAGGGAACCTTCAGCAACGGCGCTTTGATGCTGTAATCCAACATCATCAGTCATCTAGTATAGTGCGGATCACAAACCATGAAAATCGTCATCGTGGGCGGTGGCATCTCAGGGCTGACGGCGTATCTGGCCCTGCAGAAGCACCTCCCCAAGCCCGCACCGCCGGCCCTCGACCACGAATACACAATCTACGAACCTCACAACACATCCCCGGAGACCACATCTCACGAGCGAGCGCAGGGGACCACACACTCTTCGACTCTGATCGTGGGGGGCGGACTCGGCGTCGGCCCCAACGGGCTCCACGTGCTTCATCGGCTGGACGCAGATCTGCTGCGCGACATTGTGACCAGTGGATACATGGTCGACCACAGCAATCTGAAAAGCAAGCACGGTCGTCTCCTCGTGAAGCTAGAATCATCGGGGACAGGTGGCCGTCCCCAGGGGCCAGACCAACAGCCGCGGATGCATATGCTCGCAATCAGCCGCCATGCGCTCTGGAGCCGTCTACGTCGCGCGGTACCAGACACGGTGATCGTCAACAAGCGTGTTTCGCAGGTTATCGCCGTCGGGGACGGGCCGAATCTCGTCAGCTTCGACGATGGCAGTCTTCCCGTGCATGCGGACCTGGTGATCGGGGCCGACGGGCTGAAAAGCACGGTTAAGCATGCGCTTTTTGCCGAGGCGGAGGCGGATCCATATCCCCCGCATTACGAGTATATTCCTCTCCCGCTCTTTTCCCCATGGTCAACTCCGGAATTACTGACTCGGGATATGGGTGCAGAGGCCTCGTCGGCGTGGGGGGCTTCATCCCCTCAGACAGCGTTAAGCACCTCGTCGAGACGGGGTCAATGAACTTCATCTTCGGCGGGAACGGCTTCTTCGGCTACTTCTACGCGGAAAGTGCGAGCTCGGACCTAAATCGTGCTTCGCCGTGTCGTGTCTCGCAACCGGGGGATTTGTTAGCGTGGTGGTCGACGTACGCGATCGAGAAGAGTCCCCCCGACTCCAGGAGCATTGATACAAAAGATGTCACTCAACAGTTGCGGGAGCGATACGCCCGCTGGACGGATCCAGTGGTTCAGAGAATCGTTCGTGAGATCCGTGTGGAGAGTATGTGGCCGACCTGGACCTCGCCGCAGCTGCCGACCTGGGAGCGGGACGGGGTCGTGCTGGTCGGCGATGCCGCACATTCGCTGCCCCCGACGTCGGGACAGGGGTCGTCGCAGGCTTTGGAGGATGTCGAAGCTTTGGTTATGTTTCTTTCGCATCAGCTGCGGCGGGTGTTTGCTGAGGGCCAGCCCTTCAGTGCCAGGGTGGAGAAGGAAGCCATCAAGGTTGCTTCGAAACAGTATGAGGCGATAAGACGGCCGAGAGTGGAAGCTATCCTTGCGAGGGCGAGGAATATGCAGGACTGGAAGCGGGAGATGGGAGTTGTGCAGGAGTATGTGATGTATGCGTTTATGTGGCTCATGGGTGAGTGCTCTATCATGATCTCTAAGATCGCAGGAATGGAGGGAATATGATACTGACGGTGACATTGATGGTGGGAATAGGTTGCTTTCCAAGGGTCTTCAGGGAGCAGCAAGAGGCGTTGTTCGAGTATGATTTGCCGGGTGATGTTGAGCGGGTTCTAGCGAAAGATGTGTGAATGTGAGGGAAAAGTCTTGGGGAAACAGTCGCGATATATGCGCTTTGACGGTCTCTTGCGAGCTGCCATTGTTTGTGCCGGAGTAACACGCTCTCTACTCAATGCCGTGTCTTGTGCAAGTTCCAGGCGTATTCAGACTCAAAACGTAAGAAGCGGAGCCTGGCATGAGCGGGCAAAGGCAAAAAGAAATGACCTACGCAGGGCTCGAACCTGCAATCTCTTGATTCGTAGTCAAGCGCCTTACCATTGGGCCAGCAGGCCTTGCTGTTGAAAAAGCTGCTTTTGTATGCGATTTCAAGCAAAACTTGGTGACATCATCTGTTTTGAGACCGCCCTTGCAGTCCTAATCTGGTTTGAAGTCGTGTGGTAGCCATCTTCAATACTGCTTTTTCTTTGTTTGATTGGAACCCTATCACCACTCTTTTCACGTACCAAATACTGTACGGTTTATCTGGACTTCTTGTGCTCTATGAATCTACCTATGCTTGTCTTCGCCACCCTAGGTTATTGATAAGACGATCTCCTCATGGTCAAGTCTTGCCAGTTGTTAGGCCAAACATATATACCCAACAAAATGTTTCCCTGCATGAAACACAATCAACCTCAACCGTACATAGCGACTGAACCACTAGAATACCTCGATCAAAATCGTGAAAGCAGTTCAAGGGAAGTGTTGGAGGCAAAGAATCAAACATGGAACACATTAGATCTCCCAGGTAGCATCCCTTGCTAAATATAACAAGGCCCGACTTCTACAAGCGAGCCAAAAGCATTGCCCCTTTACCTCGAGTCCGGTCACAACAAAGTACCAGCCAAGTATCTGGCTAAGTATCATTTAGGCAGCGGTGGTCATCTTCAGATTATAATTTCCCGGTCAATGCGGGGTAGCCACGGATCCGGGGAGAAGTCATCATGCAACAACACCTGCCCAAATTCCATCCGTGACTGGCCACTGCAGAAAGCGGGGTAAAGCACAAATGTCAAAGAGACAAGCCTACTGGTACTCCAGCAAAATTCACTTGTGTTTTGATTACTAGCCCTCCTTCCTCTCCCCACGGGCCACCCCCCATCACGGTATTCTCATACTAGGTTACGACAGGAGTAGACTAGGAGCGAAAAGGGAGCGACCCGGCTTCAAAGGCAAAAAGACCTTAGCGGCCGAAACAGAAAATCTGGGGTAGTGGCCCACTTCCCTCCGACGCCGGTGAACATTAGCTATGGCTTGTTTCTTCTAGGTCTCGATTCAGGGGCTAAGGCGCGTGGTGGATGTGGTGCCTTGGGGGACTTTTTATATACGTTGTTTGGGCTTCATATTTAGAAAGGGACGATGCTGTTGTCGAAGTGACGGATGGCTAGACGAGCCATGATCAGACCACCATCACCTACAATCAGTGACTATGGCATGAGCAGCCACCGATGCAGTTTGGCGGGATCCAATGAATGGGTTGGGTTTGGAATATATTACTGTCTTGTGCGTCTGTTCGGTGTGCTGAGTGAGCCCTTGACCTATATTGCCTCTTTGCGATGCCTATCCCTGTCGCGCGTACCGTGAGCACATTGGCTGGATCCCACCTAACCGAAGTAACAAAAGGGACATGGATTCTGAAGTCTACCGGGGGAGTCAAGCTGCAGTCCACGCCGACCCTGCCTCAATCCTCTTCGAGGCTGTCTGGCTGGCGCTCTTATCGAGCAGTGCCCCTCTTCTGCGACATTTATCTTTGTGAATGTGTCTCATAAGACTTATCATGCTAATAAGATACTAGGCAGTAGTAGTAGCTAAGTACACCTGAAGTACTGTGTTCCATCCCTGGATAGAAAGAAACAACCCTCCCCCCCCTACCTGAACGCCAATAGGTTATCACCTGGAGGATCTTGTCCTCGAAAGGCCCTCCTCGATAAATCGAATGGTTGGTTTGAAAGAAAATGTGACTGGTGTCATCGAAAGTACGAAGTCTGACTGTCTCAGACAGCTAGACTTGGTCTGCTGAACCCCCTTCCCTTCCTTGCGAAAGTCGCATGAGGCAAACAAAAAAGGTCTACTTTAAGTGTCGCATGTATCGTAGGGTAAGATAGACGGCGCCCATGGTTGTATAGGCCGCACCGCCCGCGGCAATCCAGACCGGTCGGTGAACGCTAAACGAAGTCTGAACGAGCTGGTATCTTGTTCTTCGCTTCTCTGGATGAATGGGTTAGATATATTGGCTCCTCGCTCCTTGACTTCAATGAAGTTATTGTTGCTGGTTCCTACCTGTGTTGAGGAAGCGGTTGCGCAGAGTCACCAGCTGCTGTCGGGAATATGCACCAAGGGTGGATCCAGCGGACGAGAGTCCCTGGATGATCTGAGGGGTTGACATCTTCTGAAGTTGGAACTGTAAAAGTGTTGTTTGATGAACCTGAAGATAAAAGGGAGAATGATCTGCGAGTTGTAGGAAGGAAAGTCAAGGCCACCAGCTCTTTCATCCGTGTTGTGTTGACAGAGGTGCTGGGTGACACAAGCTTTATATGTCCTCCGTCTCGTCACCAGAAACGCGGGGTAGTCACGAGAGGGCGTGTGATGCAGCACAAACAGCTGGGAACAAATACTACCACTGCACCACCCTTTATCCCTGCTCTGCGATGATATGGGTGAGTGGGTGGATGGGTGGTTATTGGTTGGCATTGATGGTCCGGGTCGACGCTGGCGCTGATGTCGCCCCTGGAACCGACCACCGGTTGAGCTCCCCTCCTCCCGTACGAGTGACAAGTAACCCTACTGTGCAACCAGATGCCCCCCCAGGCACTGCTGCCATAAGGTGCTTGGATGGACTGATTGACGCTGGGGTGGCGTTGTTGTTTCCAAGGGTATCTCAGGCCGAGTTGGGAAGCCGCTGATTCGTAGACCTTCTTGCTCCCACGGCGATGATCAGTCTACTCATGCATATGAGGGCTATAGAGGGGCAGGACGGGTAGGTGTGATATTCAGAGAGGGGTTGAGACATTAAGTGTGCCAGGTTGCCTCAGTGTATAGAGACATCTTGATGCATGATAGTTGCATACTGTGTTGGTCGCAACCTGAAGATGTATGTTCTTTGTCTCGTTTACTAAGTTCATCAAGGTCGTAATACCATGTGGCTAATGAGCTACTTCCTATTATCCCCATATTACATGGAAACAGGGATGAAAATGAAGATGCAGCGTGGCAAGACTTGGTGAAGTAAACCAGGTTTGATGTACGTACTTCATGAAACACGTAGTCTTATGGCAGGAAAAGCCGGACTTGCTGATCTTAGCTCCGCAGCATGACCCCGCAGGTAGTGATGAGCTCACTGAGACTCACTCAAGCTAGTGATCTCTTGCCCTTCCCTCATTTTGTAACTCATGAGGTGAATATCACCGCTACTTGTACGTATACCTCAGGTGTCGCTCTTCCCAGAACGCGCTATCTTGTCGCTGAAGTTGCTTTCATGCCTCATGTTCTCGACCCAAGCCAATGTGATGACCCGATATATGGCACTTTTCTATATTTGGTTGTGAATTGCCCCGAAGCTGGAATATGGTCTGTCGAAACAGGGGTATAGAGTCAAGTCGTCGTGGCAAAGTCCCCGAGAGCCATGATGATCTATTGTCGCTCAAACTTCTTTTTATTATGACTAAAGTCCTAAGCTTCAGGGATAAAATATGGTCTCAGGTGAAGTCTTCAAGTGCTTGATTAACTAGGATACAGGTTTGATATGGATGCCACCGGTCTATCCTTGGCAGCCATTGAAATTATGCACCGACTGCAATGCAGCTTACTTAACGGATACATGACCATGTGGTCTACGGTGGGCCGTGCCAACCGCTTCTTCTCTGCCGAAACTACCTTCCGTAGGCATTTCGAGGAGGTCTCTAAACAAGGTATAGTAGATAGAGGACCTGATGAATGGATCTGTCATCGACCTTCCTTCCCTGGTTTAGCTCTTGCTAGCGCCAGCGCGCGCTTGATGACCCTATGATGCTAGCTCAATTCCCCCGAGCGAGCCCCGCTACCAGGACGACGTATCATCACAGTCGGTACGCCGACCGGGTGTTGCGGGCTGTTCCGATTCATTCAACCTTGACGTCGAAACATAAATCCAAGCGTTCCTACCCGAACAATGTTAACGATCGCCTCCATTCACATACACGCTTGACGGATTCCAGGACGGAGAAATCATGTCTCAATCTCTCTTCATCGCTCAGACAACCGATCCGGTCCTAGATTTGCGTGATATGAGTCTGTTGTCTCAACACACATCACGTCCTCGAACCTCTCTGTCCGAGCAGCAACAGTCAATCGACAGTGCCCAAGATGTGCAAGCCACTACACTGTCGCGAAGTAGTATGGTGATTTTCATCACGACCCTCACTGGCATCACGTTCGTCGGAAGCATGAGCAGCGGTCTTTCGACTATCGGACTGCCTGTGATAGCAGCGGATTTGAAACTACCAGATAACCTATTAATGTGGTAAGAATCCATACTCCTAGACGTGGTAATCTGAACTCTGTTGTCTGATGAGAGCATATATGATCTACTAGGCCGGTGTCGGTGTACCAGTAAGTGGTCCGTCTCCGTTGTAATTACTCCATCGCTGAGCGCACAGCAGTCTCGCAAACGGATGCTGCCTGCTTCTGGCAGGGTCTATGGCGGACCTTATGGGCAACCGGATGATCAATCTACTGGGCTGTCTTCTACTGGCTGCGTTCATTCTAGGATGCGGGGTAGCCGAATCTGGTATCCAGCTGATCCTATTTCGGACCTTCCAAGGCATCGCAACTTCAATGTGTCTTCCCACAGCTTTTAGCATCTTGACACAGAGCCTACCAATGGGTAAGCCAAGGAACATCGGCTTCGCGTGCCTGGGTCTAGGACAGCCTTTGGGGTTTGCGGTCGGGCTTGTGTTTGGGGGTCTTTTCCAAGGATCCTCGCTGGGTTGGAGGTTCGGTTTCTATCTTTGCGCCGGCCTTACCGGGACTCTGATGGTTATCAACTACTTCAAACTTCCACCGGATGTCGCCCGCGAACCCATCACCTTGCGTAGGCTAAGAGCCGAGATCGACTGGTTTGGCATAATTCTTTCAAGCTCTTGCCTAGGAATTATCTCCTACGTGTTCGCGTATGTACTATACACAACTAGCACGCTTGGCGGCGGGCGGAGCCTGCTAACAATGGTCACAGTACTATCTCTGACGATCCATCCAATGTGTACAAGGCTCAGAACATCGCACTGCTTTGCTGCGCGGGCGCCATGATTCCTGGGTTTTTGGTCTGGATGAGCAGGCGCGAACGGGCGGGAAAGTCTGCTTTGATCCCAAACTCTCTGTGGAAGAATACGGCATTCTCGTCCATGTGTGTCATTGTCCTTTTCTCCTGGGCGGTGCTGAACGGCGTGGAAACCATTTTCAGTCTCTTGTAAGTTGGTCCCGGACGACGACAGCACCGTCTGCACAATCGGAACAATTATCTCTAAACACCATCCCGCAGCTTCCAAGAAGTTCAAGAGTTATCGGGCTTTCAGTCTGCTCTTCGCTTCCTGCCAAATGTCATCATCGGCGTTCTCCTCAACCTGGGGACAGGTCTCTTGGTCCATCGTGTGCATGCAAATCACTTGGTGCTTGTGAGCTCGCTGCTCAGCACCGGGTCTCCCTTGCTCATGGCCATCATTGACCCACAATGGTCCTGGTGGTACTGTGCTTTCTGGGCGGTTCTGCTCAGTCCCCTTTCAGCTGATGGTTAGTCTCCAAAGTCACTCCTTTCCTCCTTGCTCCTACAAGTATAAGTCCAAACATGAGACCAAGTTTCTGACCCCGACTCCTTCGTACATCTTCAAAGTGATCTTCACCATTGCCAACCTGATAGTCGCGGACGCCTTTACCCCCCAAACGCGCGGCCTGGCGGGTGCCGTCTTCAACACGATCGCGGAGTTTGGAACCTCGCTGGGACTCACCATCTTCGCCATCATCTCCGCGGGCTTCACCCGGGATTCCTCGATCGCAGACAAGCAGTCCCCCGAGGCACTCATGGTTGGCTACCGCGCCGTCTTCTGGACGTGCTTTGGGCTTATGCTGGGGGCTTGTGGTGTTGGATTGTGGGGGTTGCGGAATGTCGGTCGGATCGGGTTGAAGAGGGAGTGATCGCTAAATCCCATAGCTTTGAATTGTCATGTCTTGGTTGTGACGAAGGCCCAGAGCAGACGGACGCTGGAACATCAGTTGTTATTCCTTATCAGGAGACACCAAAAGAACGAATTACCATGCTGAGCATGAGTGAATAGAATCTTGGAAGGATTGCTTCTTTTCGCGGGGCTAGAATTATACGATGAACCAGTAGCCGATCAAAATACGCTAGAGGAGTTTTGAAGAATGTTTGGTTCAAGGATGGAGGAAATTTAAGCGATAGTAAAAGAAAGTACCTGTCCTTCTATAGAATAGACCTGAACGAGTATACCTGAACCAGGATGGTGCAACGAATATAGGAGACAAGATTTCATAAGGTGACTATTGCTTAGAATGTTACTTCTGGAAAGAATTAAAGCCTCTAGAGGCTGTAGATAAATACTGATTGCCCATCGTTATCGATCATGCCCACTGCCCCCTCCCCTTCCAATGTCGCATAGATCTAGATGATCAGCCCCTGTAAGAGACGATCTCCTTCAACCTCTCTGAATGACAATATCCTCCAACCTCACAAGTGCATTGCGCGCATTGCCTACATCACCACACATGAAGCATACCCCCCTCCTCCCCCACGAATCTGCTGAAAGAAATCATCGTAAACAAATTGTCCCTGAAGTTTGTTATAAACAGCTTCCGCTTACAGTCCTCGATACAGAGAAATTTACAGCCGTCTATAGTAAGATACTCGCTTCTATTAGAAGCTATTAACTCTATCTAAAACGCAATTGATAAAAGACAGCAGTAGATTATAGTATATACTAAAATTAAAATATACCGTCTTGTCCAGTTTCAGATAGCCTTTATATATACTGCTTTAGTCTAGAGATAGATACTATGTTCTGTATATTTTATTATTATTTACTATAGTTAAATAATAGTAGAAAGTACTATAGATTATCTTCTACTGGATGATTATATTATAGTTACAGCCGGTTATATAGTACTTATACAACCAGCTGTAAATAGTACTACTACTTATAGTACAGTTTTTTTTATAACTCTGGGTTTAGATAAACCCTGCGATAGCAGATAAAATAATATATATATAGCTACTGATTATAGTATAGGCTGCTACTATAGTAATTTTTTACAGACTATTATAAAAATTTAAACTATAAATAATAATATACTACTACTTATATTAGAGATTATTGTTTTGTAAGATATAAAATTAAATACTATCTTACTATTATTAAAATATAGATAATATTATAAATCAGACAGCAGCTGTGTTATAGATAATCCCTGTAACTATAGCGGATTGTTAATAATCTATCTATATATCCTCATAATGGTTATAATATCAATAACTCAGATCTTCTTTAGTATTTAACTTCTAAAATCTTGTTAGATCTTTAGAATAGCAAGAATTAGTTTTAAAATAAATAGACTACTACTATTCTATATCTAACTAATTTTTTTTTATAATTCTAATTCTTTTTTTTAGTTATTTATAGAATATAGTATATTACTATAATTATTATACTTAGATAGTAGTTCGAAGTTAAAAACTTTTTCTACTATTAATAGTTTATTATCTTTTTTATCAGATCTTTTAGTAGAGGATTTTATTATAGTTAGGTATTATTAGTCGACTATAAAACTATTAATAATTATAAAAATAAATTACTCAATTATAATAGAAAATTTAATATAATAATATTAAATTAATACTAAATATAATAATATTAAATTAATACTAAATTAGTAACAGAAAAAATTTTATTTTTTAAATAAATTTAAATAAATATTAAGATTAAAGATATCTTATAATTTGAACTTTTTTTAAATATATAAAAATATAAAAAATAGTTTTATAATTTAGATTATAATCTTTAGAAGATATTATCTAAATTTTATAATAATTATTATAAAATTTTTAGAGCTATAAGCTATATAAGTATAATCTATTAGTAGAGATAGTATTATTATTTTAAAAAATTATTATTAGATTAAAAAAAAATATTAGTTATTTATAATCTATTTTTTCTAAGTAGATACTCTCTTCTATTTAAAATACTATTATTTTTAAATCTAATATAATAAGCTAGTTAGAAAAAGCTTAGTAATAAAATAACTAAAATTTCTATAAGTTTTATATCTATTTTAATATTTTAAAATAATATTTTTTTAAAACTATTAATAAAAAATATAATTATATTTTTTTATAAAGCTGCTTCTTAATTTCAGCTGCTATATTAAAAAATATATATACTAATTATTAAAAAAGAAAGATAAAATAGTATTTTTTATTATTTATTATTAGAATCTATATATATAATAATAAAAATATAAATAAAAATCTAATAGATTTAATATATTATAAAAATAAGTATAATTTTATAAGAATATTTAATCTTTTAATTTTAAAACTAATTATTCTAATCTAATTAGAAAAGTTTTATAATATTTTTTATATAATAGTACTGAGTATCTTGTTAACTGATATTTTTAAAAAAAAATTAGTTTAAATTTAAAAACTATAAGCTAGAAAAAATAATATAAAAAAATAAAATAGACTAAAACTAACTCTTCTATCTTTATTATAAAATAGAAACAGCTAATAAAATATTAATACTAATATAAATTTTTTATATTAAAAAAATCTATATAAATATTAATAACTATATAGTATATAATCTAATTAGTATTAAGCTTATATAATAATATTTTTCTTTAAAACTATTAAAATTCTTACTATAGTTTAAAGCTATTAATTATATCTCTATTATCAGCTATAAAATATAGAATATTTTTTTAGATATTATTAATAAAACAAATATAATAGTACTTTATTAGACTATATATTACTATTATTTAAAATATTCTAATATTATTTTTTATAATTATTTTATTTAACTATAAAATTTATTTATCTTTTTAAAGTAAGTAATAATAGTTTAAATTTAATTAAATCTTAAAACTAAATTTTTAAAAATTTACTAAGACTTACTAAAATTTTATTTATATTTATATTATTATTAAAGCTTTAGAGAAACTATAACTTTCAGATAATAATAAAAAATTAGAATTTTATTAAATTAATTTTATTTTATTAGAATTAATTAAATTTACTAAAATTTTCTTTTCTAATTAATCTAAAATTTTTTTTAAATATTATAAAAAGAATTATACTATTGATCTTTTTAAAAATAAATTATTTTTATTTAAATCTATTTATTCTTTTTTTAAAAAAAACTCTCAGTATTTAAAAATTATATTAATAAAAACATTATTAATAAAAAATATATTTATCTAAAAGCTTTACAGGAGTCTCTATTTTTTTATAACTAAAAAAAACAAAAGTTTACAGCTATATATAGATTATTATAAATTTAAGAAAATTATAATAAAGAATTAATATCTACTATTTTTAATTTTTAAAATTTTCGATTAATTAGCTGGATATAATTATTTTAATAAAATTAATATTTAGAATACTTACTATTATATCTATATAAAAAAAAAGATAAATAGAAAATTATATTTTATATATAATATAGTTACTTTAAATATATAGTAATACTATTTAATTTAAATAATATATTTGTTGTTTTTAAAACTATATATACTTTATATTATATAATGTTTTTGATATTGTTTATATTATATATTTAAATAATATTCTTATCTTTTTAATAATAAAATATAAATATATAAAATATATTAAAAAAATACTAATATAATTATAAAAAGCTAATTTATATATTAAACTATCTAAATACTTCTTTTTTTAATAATAAATTAAATTTCTTAGATATATTATTTTTTTTATAAATATTATAATAGATTCTGATTAAGTTAAAATTATTATTTTATAGCTATTATCTGCTATCTATTATAATATTTAGATTTTTTTAGATTTTTGTAATTTTTACTATAGATTTATTTATAATTTTTTTAATTAATACTATCTTTAACTAATTTTCTAAAAAAGAGTTAAAATAGTAAGAAATCTAAAATATATTAATTATTTTTAGATAAAAGACTAGTATTTTGCCGGCTTATTAATATATTTTAAACTATTCTTCTTTTTTATTATTTTAATCTAATTTAATCTATCCAGATCGAAACCGACGTCTGTAATAAAGAAATAGCAGATATTTTAATCCAATCTAAACTAATAGAATAATATTATATAATTACTATCTGATTAAAAAAGTTTTTAGATATAGAACTTAATTAGAGTACTCCAGATTAAAAACTTTTTACTATTATCTATTTTTTTAAATATTAGTATTAATATCTTGATAGGACTTAGTATTCTATTAAAGTTTTATCTGATTATATAAATCTTAGATTATTTATAAATCAATCCCAACTTAATAGATATTAAATATATTAGTATATAATTTTAACTTTTTTTAATTTTATAATTAAATATTGATTAGATAAGAGCAATCCTGCTGATATTCTATTTAGATTATTTAAACTAATAAAGAGCTTTTATAATAATAATATTATATAGATATTTTGTAATTAGTTAGCATCTATCTTAGCAGTATCTAAAATTAGTAAATCTTAGTTTAGATATAGCAAGACGTCTTTATAAAAAAGATCTAGATCTAATATTTATATAGTATTAAATAGATCTATAGATGCTGCTAATATAAAATCAGCTGACTAGACTGTAATTTATATAGTAAATTATAAATAATCTACTAGTATTACAGTTATAAAAAATACAAACAAAGCTAAAAAAGTTTATAAATCTATTTATAATAATAATCTAAAAAATTTGATTAAAACTCTTCAGAATAAAGATTCTGAATTCTAGAAAAAAAAAATAAATTATCTA
This sequence comes from Aspergillus floridensis, assembly GCA_012184565.1. Lineage (NCBI taxonomy): Eukaryota > Fungi > Ascomycota > Eurotiomycetes > Eurotiales > Aspergillaceae > Aspergillus > Aspergillus floridensis. The sequence continues at coordinate 49,448 of WOUI01000110.1, forward strand.
AATATTGAAGGATTACAATAGATAGATTATTATATTTTAAAAATAGACTTTATATACTAAGAATAAAAGGCCTATATTAAGAGTTACTATAATAATATTATAACAATCTATTAGCAGATTACTTTAGATAAAATAAAACTAAATAACTTTTCTATAGAAAATTCTACTGGATTAGTCTTTAAAATAATATAGAAAACTATATAGTAATATATTCTATCTGCTAATATCAAACCACAGCTAGATATTAATTATATAAAAAATTTAAAAGCCTACCAATTCTATCAAGACTATAGACTAAAATTACTATAGATTTTATTATAGGACTATTTAAGCTATACTACTGAGATTATTAGATAGACTCTATATTAATAGTTATTAATTATTTTATAAAAATAAACTGTTTTATACTAGTATTATATATAATTTAAGTAGAAGAACTAGCTGAATTATTCTATTAAAAAATTAAACTTAAATATAAAGCTTTTTATAATATAGTTATAGATAAAGACTCTATATTTATAAATTAATTTTAGTCCGATCTTTACTATTAAATTAAGATTAAGAAATAATTATCGACTGTATTTTATCTATAAACTGATAGCTAAACAGAAAAAGCTAATTAAATTCTTAAATATTATTTATACTGTTTTGGAACTGAGTATTAAAACTACTAGATAAATTTTTTTAAATAAAACAGAATTTATATATAATAGTTATCCGAATATTTCTATAAAAATAATTTCTTTTAAAATTCTAATAGACTATTCTTCTAAATTTAGGCTCCGAATCGAGGATGATTTTATAAAAATAGAAATACTGTTAATATTAGAAAGACTAAAAAAACTGAATATTTTATAAAAAAAACTAAAAAAAAATTATTAAAAAATAAATAAAAATTAATTAATTTACTATAATAGCTGTTACGGTACTCTATCTTTCAAGTAAGATAATAAAATAATTTATACTTTTAAATAAAAAGATTTGATTAAGCTATCTACTATAAATATTAAATTTAAAAAAACCTCTTAAAAATTAGTTCTAAAATTTGTAGGGTCTTTTAGAATTTTAAAAACTATAAAAAAACAAATATTTTATCTATATCTTTCTAATAAATATATCTGATTGTATAATATCTTTTATATTACTTTACTAAAATTTTAAAAAATTAGAGAAGACATCTCCAAAACTTTACTAATATTAGACTTAGATAATAATAAGAAATAGGAGATAGAGCAGATACTAGATAGTCTATATTATTAAAAAAACTAATTCTATCTAGTAAAATAATAGAAATAGTTTTTTAAATATAATTAATAGCTACCGGCAGAGAATTTAGTAAATATTTAGTAAAAAATCTATAAATTTAATAATCAGATTGCAGCTTTTTATCCTATAATATATAAATTAAAATTAATATATAATAAAAATAATAATAAAACAATTATAAAATATACGCGATGTATATACAATCTATAATAAAAAAATATAAATCTATTATATTATATATCTGTTTTATTTACAACTATATATATAAACTATAAGTAAAATAATATTAAAAAAAAACCTGGATTGCATATATTCAACAGAACTATTAAAATTAAGAAATAATTAAATAAAAACTACTGATAGAGAGTATTGCTGTATAAAAAATAAATATAAAATATTAATAAAACTATAATCTATAAATAATACTAATAAAAAAGATATTTTTAGTATTAGTAATATATTAGTTTTTACTATTATATCTATTAGTATAAAAACATATAATCTCGCAGATTATATTATTCAGATAAAAGACTATAGTATAATATTAAAACAAATAGCTAGTATTATTAGATAAAAAATAAAAATACTTATACAAGTCTCTAATTTAAATAGTAAAAGTATAATACTCTATAATAAAACTATAATAGACAGCCAGGTTTTTCTATTAAAAAGTTAATATAATTTTTATAAATAGATAGTATTACTTATAATTATAGCTTTCTTAGTAGCAGCTGCTATACTATATTTAATATAGTAGACTTTTTCTATATTAGAAAACTAAACAGCAAGATTAACAGCTAAAAAACTAAAAAAACTATAAAAAATAGGATTATACTTTTTCTTTTTCTTCTCTAATTAAAAAAAACTTAACTAATAGAAAAATTATAATATATTACTAATATTACTCAGTATTCTTAATATCGTCTAATATATAATTAGCTAGAGTTTAAAATTTAAAAATAAAAAAAAAACTTACTAAAGTACAATTTGTCTTCTAACTAGTATACTGTTAATATTTTATTAATAAAACTATATTAAAAATATATCTGGATTTAAACTCTTCGCTGGAACTATACTTATAGTTTTTTATATTAGTCCGAAGATATTTTAAATAAAAGAAAATATTAGAAGAAAATAGAATCTTAGCTAAAAAATAATAATTTACTATAGAAGATATAATATTATAGTATAGATACTACAACTATTTATTAGTATTTTAGCAATACTAAGAAAAATATAGAATATAGATACTATATAAATATATTAAAATAAACAAACAAACGCAGAAACAATAGAAAAATATAAACTTTTTAATATAAAGTAAATAATACTGATAATATTAAGAATATTAAGAAAAATATATAAAAGCATATTTATATTATTAATATTATTATTAAAAAACTACAGTATTTCTAAAACAGAATAGTATTATTTATAATATATATTTTAAACAAGACTAGCTTATAATTTTCTACTATCTACTACTATACTTCTAAAAACAGTTAGCTTCTGTATTAAAATAGTAGTATTATACTGCTATTATACTGCTGGGAACAGCTGTATATAAAAAAAAGTCTAATTATTATAAATAATCTCTGTAATTATAGCAGATTGTTAACAATCTATTTATATATTTTCTGTATAATAGTTATAACATCAACAATTCAGATCTTCTTCAGTATTTAACTTCTAGGATCTTGCTAGACCTTTAGAATAGCAAGGATTAGTCTAAAAATGAATAGACTGCTACTATTCTATACCTAACTGACCTTTTCCTTTACATATATATAGATTATTATAGAAATTATCTATATACTAATTATTATATACTGTTATATTATCTATAAAATAAAAAACAGAATAGACAATACTATAAGATCTTTTAGATAATATAAGATATACTATACAAAAGCTAAAAACCATCTTAGAATATATATTCAGAAGATATACATAGCAATAAAAAGATTTTATCTATATAAAAATAATATTCAACTTCTCTATAGATAAAAATATAGTAGAAGAAAAGTAGACTGTATAAGTTAATATTATATTTCTTTATTATTCTATAATTAATATCTGATTACTGTCTATACAGACTTAGTAAGGCTATTTCTATCTGGCAAATTACTATTTAAAAAAGTAGTTAATTAAAATTATTTAGACTAATTTAGAATAGTATACAGACTACTTTTACAGAACTCTATATAAAAATAATATAATAATCTTATCTTTTATATATTTTAACTTAATATAGCTGGATCTTTTACAAAGTTTTCGTCAACTCTATAAGTTTATTTATATCTTTTAAATTATTATAACAAGTTATATCTATATACTCGCTAGAGATATTAGAAAACTTTTATAATCTTCTTATTATTAAAAAAATAATCTAAATCTATAGCTGTTTCCACAGCGATATATAGCAGTCTGGATATTAAATTATATAGAACAGTATATTCTATAATTTAATACAGATCTAAATAGATTAATATAATATATAGATATTAATAATAATTATAAAACTACTGATAGTTTATAATTATATACAGTATTTATAATTCTGAAAGTTAAACAAAAAATAAAGTTAATATATAATAAATATATCTGCTATATATATCTATTATATTACTAAAAATAGAAAACTAGTTATTATTCTAATACTACTATCTTCTAATCTATATAATTTTTTCAACAGATCTAACTATTAAATTATAGAAAAACTAATTCTAAAAGAAAATTTAAAGCTAAAAATCTTAAAAATTAAAATAGTATATCTGATTTTATCTGGTGCTGAAGACTTTTATTATTAGATATAGCTAAATCATAAAATAACTATATAATATAAGTATTTTAAATATTTTTATTTAATTATATACTAATAATATACTATATAACAGCAAGTGTTATTATAAGCTTGTATTTTAATATCAGATTTAATATAATATAGTAGTAGTTTGTTTTTTTAGACAGAATTAATTCTTAACTAAGTTGGATAGTTCTGTCTTCTGATATTATAGTATAATAAGCTTAGATTTTAAAAATAATCTATTTAATAGCTATTTAAAAGAAGATAACTTCAGAACAATTTAGAAGCAGTACTTAAATCTAGAAATTATTATTCTAACTTATTATCTAATTAAAAGCTCTGAAAACTAAATCTTATTAATTACTCAACAATTATTATCTATAATTAAAAGAAATTTAGAATTATACTTATTAGTATTTAAGAAATTAATTTATTAAGATTAGTAAATAATAGATTTTATTATATAATAAATCTCTTCTGGTATCTAGATAATATTAGTATAATTTAAGTAGATAGTAAAGTCGACTTATAATAGTAATAAATAAATTATTCTTAAAACCTGATAGTTAAAGCTATAAATATTTTGGTAGCTTTAAATAACTAAATACAGACTTAAGTATAATAATATCTACTGAGAATACTCTTACAAAGTATAACATTATGATTTCTGTCCTATACTGTTATCACATGTATTGTACAAGGCATTTTGAAGCCAACACTTGAATTCTTGTATGATGATCTTACTGAATCTAGCACAGTCTGAAGCCATAGCGGGTTATACATCAAAAGTACCAGGCCACACAATGCTCTGCTAAATAAACAGATGGAATCTCAGTTAGGCAATACAGCCAAGCGGATATCGCAGTCTGTTCAGACTGCTTATATACCGCTTAGCTAAGCTTTTTGTATTTGTGCTGTGTTTATTAAAATATTTTTTTTTCTATAATTATATAACAGCTTGTTTTTTTATATTCAGATTTATATATTTTGCCAAGCTTTGATTTAATGCCAATTTTAGTTTTGAATATTTGTCTTTCTATAATAGAAAATAAAAGTCTGGGAGTTTTATATATTATATTAAGAACTACTGGCCAGCATCTGTATAAAATCCGGATTTATATGCTTAAAGAGTCTGGGTTATACAATCTATTATTTAACAGAAATAAGATTAATTTTAAGCTTTTATTAATTTAAATAAATTATATATATATTCTTCTGCGGGTTTAATACTAGTAGTAATTATAGTAGATACTCTATTTCGCCTTTTATCTCCTCTTATCAGTAAAATCAGATTCTTAGTATTATTATACCTATCTAGGTATATTCTGTAGGTATATCTATAAATATTTACTTAGTATATTCTAGTTAATACAGCAGCAACTTACCTAGAAATAAGATTACAAAATGTTTTTTGCCTCCCAAAATGAGCTAATTATATCTATTACTAAATATTAAAAAGATTTATTTATTAAACTTACTAAAAGATTCTAAAAATACAAATATCTCAGTCCTATTATAATACTGTATTATATCAGTTGGTAAAAATCAGATTATTCTACTTCTAATTCTTCTTTATTTTTTTTTAAATAAGAACTATAAAAATTAATACTCAGCGTGGGCTTTAATATACTAGTTTTATAATAATATTTACTATAAGATTAACTTTTTAAAAAATCTAAATATAGATAAATAATATATATATCTGTCTATCTCTTAACTAGACTTTATCTTTTAGTCAGTCTTTAAATAGCTCTAATCCTATAAATAAATTTTTTAGAAAAAAATATATTCTAGAAATATACTCTTAAAAAATAATTATTATTTCTAAATTTATACTGTAAGTTTGAATCTATATTAATATAATTATATATTCTTTTAAAATATATAATCTAAAATCTATAATATATATTATAAGTCTATATATAGATACTTATAATTATTTCTAATTGCTGTAAGATATAGAAGCTGAAGTAATCTGGAATATAAAATTTTAGATTTATAAAATATAATTATATAGATCTAAATCATCTTAATAGAAAAGCTACAGCTTTTTTTATTTAATATAAAAGTATTATAAATCGCAAGACTTATAGCTCGATCTCTGCTTAAATAGATACTATTTTATATAATAAACTGAAAATTATAAGCAGTAAGAGATTCTTTTAAATTATAGTCTGAATCTGTTTTTTTTTCTAGAATAATATTAAATCCGGTCTTTGCCTGTTAGTTGCTGATTATAAACATCTTATATTATATTCTAAAATATTACTTTTAACTATAATAAAGTAGAAATTTATAATACTCTCAGACCAGAATCCTGGCAGATAAATAAGAATTATAACTAAGATTTTCGTATAATCAGAGCTTCACTGTATTAGAAATTTCAGAAAGTCTTGACTAATATATACTACTAAATAATATATATATATTTTATTCTTAGCTTATCTCTGCCTCTATATATTCTTTTTAAATATTACTTTCTATTTAAGATTAGTTTTGATTATAGCAGTTAATAATTTAAGTAATATTAATAAAAATTAATAATTAATACTTATTTTAGATTTTTATTTTATAAAATATTCTCAGAGCAAAGATTATTATATATAATATCTAATAATAGAATACTTCTTTCTGATTTTAAAATATACTGCTGTATTTTAGTATTAATATTCTTATAATAAAGACTTTTACTCTCTCAGCTTATTAGTAGTATATAGCAAATCTTATCTATACTATAAAAAAAATAAATCTAGACTAAATTAATAAATCTTAGAAATACTAATACTACAGAGTTTTAAATACTTTATAAAATATAATATACTTCTGCTTTTTGTAATATCTTATATTATAGCTATAAAATTATATTTTTTTCTACTATTATATAGCTGTATATAGTATATATAACTTTAAATAATATATTATATAATTTATATTAGCTGAATAGAGTACAGTATTTGTCTAGATTCTTATCTAACTATTGTTTAATTAAAAAGACTAATTTAGAGATTTTAATTAGATAATAATTAGTCTTCAGAGCAGCTTAATAAAACTTTATATTTAGATAATATAAGTCTAAAATATTGCTGTGTTATAAATCTAAAAAATATCTTTATATATAGAACTTATAAGAGTATAAGCAAGATTAACCAGTATAGTATTAAGAAAGATTTTCTAAAATAATTAGTATAAAGTATAATACAGGCAGTAAGAATATAATCTGACTAAATCTATATTTTTATTATATAGTTAGTATTAAAGAATTATTAGACTCTAAAGAATCCTCTTAATAGCTGATATCAGTAGAAATACAGTAAATAAAATAAATAAATAAATAATAATTAAGAAAAACAGATAATTTAAAAAAAATAATAGCTAGTATTTAGATAATACTATCTCTGAGCTAATATACTTTAGATTAGTATATTTAGATTTTAAAAGCTTCTACTGCAACTCGCCCGGTAGAATTTATAATTATATATAACTAAAACTAGTCTCTTAGATTAATAGCTATATCTGTACAGTATTCTACTAGATTTAATTCTAATAGATTAAATAAAAGCTTATTAGATAAAGATAAAATATCTTTTTAATTACTATCTAAGAACTCTTAATACTACTCTTAATATTAAGATTCAGCTTATATAAATAATAGTATAAAGTCAAGTAGTTATCAGATATCTATAAAAATACAATTCTAAATCTAGTAGTTAAATATAAATATTTAAAATCTTTCTAAATTATTATATAGTATTTCTAAATAATTGTAGAGCTGGTAAGATAAATAGTATTATATTTGAATATTTTTAGTCTATTAATAGAAACTATTTCTGATTTAATAATCTTATAGTAAAAGTTTATCAGTCGGAGTCCCGTTCTAAGATTCTTATTAAATAGTTTATATAGTAGTTTATATTTGATTATAGTTAATAAGACTCTGATATCTCTATTAATATAGTAAATACAGAACTAATTAGAATATATAAATTATTTTTCTAAATTTACTTCTTCTAGTAAACTTTTATTAAAAGTATTAATATATTTATTAAACTATATTCTATTTTCTAAATTAAATTCCTCTTAAATACTCAGTATCTCGTACAGTACTAAGATAATATTATAAATATGATTTTTAATAGTAAAATATTTATAGCTTTCTAGATTTTTTTTATTACTTAAAGATTAATATATAAATTAGTATTCTAGTTTTTCTAGCTTAATAACTAATATAAACAGATATAGTATATCTTTATCTAATAGCTTTAAATAATAACAGATCAGATTATAGATTTCTTATTACTTAACAGTATACTCTATTTAAGATTTTAATTATAGAAAGCAGTATTTATTAGTAGATACTAAAATCTTACTAATAGTAGACTAAATAGAATCTCCAGCTTTCAGAAGCTTTAAAAAAAGCTTATAACAGTATTAAATAAATTTTTTGAAAATAGTCTGATAATTTTATATTTCTATCTACTTTTTTAATATCTTTTTCTATCTTCTTTTCTTCTCAGCTTTTTTTCTTTCTTTGTCAGCTTTAAATAATAGAGTCTTATAGTCGACCGGGTCCGATATAGCTTTAATAAATAGTTATTAAAAAAAGTATTATTATTAAAAGTAAGAACTAAATAAAGAATAATAATCTATATTAAATACTAATCTCGGGAAGAAGTAGACCCCAGCAGGATAATAAAGCAGATAAAAATTAATCCGATAATTTGAACTTCTCTACGCGGTAAGGTTCGTACTATGAACAAAGCTCTTTGGATAGCGCCTTTGTAGCAGGTTTATTCATAGACTTTCTAGTACAGGCAATCTCAAACTTGGCTTGACCAACAAACATATTACAATTGTTCGAATCTTACTGCCAAGACTTTAGCGTCATTATCTTATTGAGCAGGCCGTATTAAAGTTATGGGTTGACCAAAATACAGTCTGTTCAGTATACAACTTTTACTAAAATTACAGCATCCCGCTCAATAGTCTACCCGCGCTAATATCTTGGCAGTGGCTCCGAAAAACATTCATGGTGTTTGTTTTCAAGCCAATTTGGAGATCCTCTATACAAGCTTTAAAAGATGCGAGGAATGCAATCTTCACAGCGAGATCGTTCCGCGCAAAATCCGGCACTGCCGGTGGATGGCACTGCAACCTAGAGAAACTGGGACACGCATTCAGTAAGATATAAAATGCTATATTAGGGGTCTACTTTGAATGTTTACTGCTACTACTATAGATATTGCTCTGAAGCGTCAACCGGCCGCCACATTAGTCTAGTAATAACGGCATTGGCCTTGAATTGTTTGTTATGGTATCTTTGCCGAAAAACGTTAAAGACTTTCAACTTTCAATCTTCCCAGTTTGTTCATTCCGATGTTTGTAAAGACACGTCTATTCTTATAGCTGTTATTTTGCTGAGTCTTCTTTCTATACTAAGATTTTTGTTTACCAACTACCCTATCTAAATATTGCACGCTAATAATAAAGATAAGAACTTTATTTAATCGGCAGCTGTAGGGCTTGTTAGAAAAGTAGTTCTTTTTTAATAATTTATCCGGTATATCTATATAATTTTTATAATTTCTAAAACTGTTCTTATAACCGCCAAGCTGGATTTTCTATTCTACTTAGTATATTATTTTTTAAAATAGTTATATATTTCTATATTAAAAATACAGTCAGTATAGTAGAACTAATTTTTAATAGTACTATAGAAGTATACTACTTACCAGCTGGCTATTATCAGCTAAATAATACTATTTTTTATTTATAAAATCCTATACTCTATTAAAACAGTTAGATTAGGAAATATCTGTTCTATAAATCTAAAGAGTTAAATAAGCACCCGATTTTAATTTTAGTAGAGTTAAATCCTAGTACTATAAATATTTAAATATTTAATATTTTTTTTATTTTTAGACTTTAGTAATAATTCAGTTGATTATAAGTCTCTTAAATTCTATAGATATTATACTTTTCTTGCTGAGTTTATATTCTAGGCCTTAGAATAAGTAAATAAAAACATTTTTTAAAAATTTTATTATAAAGTCAAAAAAAACTCTATTACTCGAACCTATAAAAAAAAGCTTAGATTATTTATAAAAAAAGAAGGCAGTAAAAATAACTGTATATTAGATTATAGTTAACTATAAAACTAGAATAGAATATATTAATTCTCCAAGCCTTCTAATCTAAGCTGATTTTTTATCTAGTAATATTAAAAAGCTTATCTATTTCTCTACTGTAAAGTATCTTAACAGATTTATTAAAAAAAAATCTTAATAGTAATAGAAAATAATATTAGGCTTTTTTATTTAAATTATACAGCTGAAAGTAATCTCAGTATCTTATACAAGTCTATTATTATTATTAGTATCCTCCGGAGAAAAAAACAATATATTAAATATACTAATATTATCTATTATTAGATATTAATTAGTAATAGTTCTTATCAGACTAGCTACTGTATTTATTATACAGTATCAGATAATTTTTATAGTATAGCTATAGTCGAAATATTGGTTTTAAAACAGCTGGTATAATATAACTAAAATACTGCTTTTTATATCAGGGCTGGAGAGCTCTGATATATAATAGATTTTATCTGTAGTAATTATTCTTTTTTTTTATTTTACTATTTTAAAGAAAATATCTAATTATCCTGCTTATTGCTGATTTATATAATAATATATATTTTTATAATATACTTAATATACTATAAGAAGATACAACCCTAACCAGGTATTTGTCTAAAGAATATTTAAAATATAAGAATCTTATTAGTAAAGACTAATAAAATAGTTTTGTTATAATAGGATCATAACTGGTATCACTATACGCCTATTTAACCTACTGTGGCAATTTGCATTTAAAGTAGTATATATTTTATTATACATTAGCACAGCTGGTGATGAGCAAAATAAATTGATTTGGCGGCATAACATTCTTTGTTGCCTGGTTCCCTTGTTGTGTTACTTATGTTACAGACCCATCATTCCTTTCACTTTGCAGGATTACCCTAGTACTTGTATATTTATCTATTCTCTTTTAATACTTCTAAATCTAGGAATATAATATACAGTTAGATATTTATTTATCTGATTAAAGTCGCTCTAAGTTATTTTAAATTACAACTATTAAGATAAAACTATTTTTATTTAGAATAGAAAGACTTTTTAACACAAGCTTCTTAGTTCTTTTCTATTTATATTTTAAAGACAGACTTTCCTAATTCTTATATAATACTAAATCTGCGTATAAAATCCTTACTATATAATCTTAGGCTTGTATTTGATTAGAAGTCTTAGATAGTATTTTATAATTAGAGATATTACTAGAATTAAAGAAGTACTAGACCAGTCTTTGGTATTAAAAAAGACTTAGAAAATGGTCTACTGTTTGAATTTCTTTTTAATAAAGGGCTTTTCAGACCCAGATTCAGCTTCTATAGAAATAGGTTTATATTCTTCAGACTCAGCCTCTGCAGAAACAGGTTCAGGCTCTTTAGAAACAGACTCTTTAGGAACAGGTTCATATTCTTTAGAGACAGGCTCTTCTGGAACAGACTCTTCAGGAAGAGAATAAGCTGGGCCAGTTCTGTTCAGGCTTTTATCCAATAATATATTAGTAAATCAATTCAGATCTAGTACTATACTATTATCTTATTAGTAAAATAACTTACTATACTAATCTTATATAAAATACAAACAAATAGAAAGCATCTTAAGAATTATTTTTATTATAAGATTATCAAACTAGTAGTCTTGGCTAAGAATATTATAAATATCGCGAAGACTAAGCGCTGGATCTTTAGACTCTAATAGTTATTGTAAGTTTCTCTTAATATAAATCAAAAGCTATTTTTATTAGTAGAAAGATCTAAAAAAATATTTCTTATTATCTACAGCACTTTAAAAACAGAAATTTTTTTATCTAATTATTTTATTTTTTATTTAGTAAAAGTCTTAAGTTCAGAAAGACTGTATATTCTTAAAATATAATAGATAAGAATATTCTTTTTATATTTTCTAAAGATATTAGATATATTTTTACTAAAAGACAAGTTGACCGTCTTATAGCTATCTATATATAAAAAATATACTATAGTATATCTAATATCCTCGTAGATATCAGATATAGTAATACTTGTTAAAAGTCTATAAGATTCTAGCTGGAATTTTAGATATTTCTAAAAAAAAATAAGCCGGAAGACTATATTAATTATTTTCTATAATAAAAATAATAAACAGTATTTTATAGAACTAATAAATAAATCAGAATATACTGTTTTTAATATAGTTGAATAATTTACAAAGACAACAGTCTATAATAGTTAATTTTTAGAGAAATTTCTTAAGATAGAAAAAATCTAGTTATCTTATTTAATAGATACTTCTTTAGTTTTTTTTTAGATACTTTGGCTATTTTTATATCAGCTATTAAATAATTACTAAAAATTTTTTAAAATAAATATAATAAACTAAAATATAGAAGAATTCTACTACTTTAATATAGATAAAAAGTAAGATATAAAATAATATAGATATAAATTATTCTACAAAACAGCCAAAATATTTTATCTATATATTAAAAAATAAATTAGTATTAAATTTTAAATAATATAAATATCTATACAGCCAATAGCCAAGCTATATTAGAGATTTTATAACTTTTTTAAATAAATAACTATATATCCAGCTTTAGAAATAAGAGATATAAAATATATATAAAAGCTTAATTTAAATTACTATAAATAGATATTCTTTTAAAAACTAAGCTGTATACTTAAAATAGATCTTATTTTAATTATAACAGTTTACTGAACAGACTATATAAAAAAATATATCTATAATTTTAATCCGGTTGCTTTATTAAAAAGAAATCAACTATTAAAATCTTAGATTATATTTATTCTCTAATACCTCGGTACTTTCTAGTCTACTATAAGAATATTTCAGTCTTATCTATATATATTTTTAATACTATAATTAATTACTATAAATCTACAAGTTTCCAGTCACAGCAAAACTTCTTATTAATAAGAGAATATTGTTTTTAGACTAGCGCTACTCTAATAAACTAAAATATAGATACTAACTAAATCAAACTTATAATCTGTAAGCGCGGATATGTGGGCGCCAAGATGCTTATACTCCTTTTCGAACGGGACAAGGGAAGAAAATACATTTAAATCTAAGAGCTTCAGGTACAGGCAGAGGAACATAATATTTGGAAGTTTCCTAAAACAGTCATCATACACTCCAGCGAACGGCGAGAGCCAAAAACATGATCAGACTACAACTGGTAGAATATATACAACAGAAGCAATATTAATATAATAAAAAAGACACCAATAGTCCATGCTGTATCCCAATCAAAAAGAAACCTAGCAGCAACAACCACACCTAGCAATATAGCAATCAATAAAGGCAAAATATAATATTTATCTAGCATCTAATCTTTACTAACTACTATATTTCTAAATTTAATCTTTCTCAAAGCTGGATAGTACCAACTGTTCCAAGTCTCCGTTAGATCTAGAATATTCCTATTATATTTAGATTAGAATTTATATTATTTAAGATAGTTTATAGTTATTATTCTGTATTACTTACCGATAACTGTATAGAAGATTTTCTTTTTTAAAAAAATTATTCAAAACAGTAAGATCGGATCTAGAAAAGGTATGTTTTATTAGATATAATATATTTAAATATACTATATTCTATCTAGTAGTAATATAATTTTCTTTTAGATATTCTCTAGTATTATTAAAGTATAGCAAGTAAGAAAAACAATTATAATTATAGCTGTATTCTAAAGTTTCTGTACAACAATTGTAAAAGCAGTCTGATATAGAAATATAATTATCTATAATCTATTATAATAGCTTTCTCTCAGCTGAAATATTATATTCTATATATATTTTAATATATTTCTAATTCTCCCGGTCTTTCGAAGTCTTCTTTAATTCTAGAAATAAGATCTTAGTATAATAATCAGTAATTCTTCTTAGAATAATAAAATTTTTAAACAAACCTTAACAGCGTTAATTTATATAATATTATATTCTGGCAGATATTTTCTCTAATATTCTCTATATATATACCAAGCTCTGTATATCTCTCTTTATATTTCTATATTATCTTCTGAGTTTATAATTAGTACAGATAATATTAAGTAATAAAAGCTTTCGCTCCAGCACAGTAAAACTATAAAAAATCTATTTTTCAAGAATATTAAATCTAATATTTTTTTAAAGCTTCTATCTATATATTATATCTCTTCTCTAAAGTATTATATTTCTTCTTCCAGTTACTAAAAGTAGACAGAGTTAATTTATATAAGTCTGTATTGTTATTTTCTCTATATTCTTTGTAATTATTATATTTATCGGCTCTAGCGGTACCAGAGCGGTCTTTAGATAAAATTAATTTTTAAATACAGATATAATTATCTTATAGAAATTTAGACCTATGTTTATAAAGAGTAGTATCTTTCGGAAATAGAGTTAGAACTAATCCGGATAGTATATTATTTATAATCAGTAAAAATAGCTAATTCTAAAAAAAAAAAAAATATCTAGTAAAAAATTATAGTCTAATATTAAAGTACTGTTTTTATATAAAAGAAAGATCTAAGATAAAGTTATATACTTGATTATCGTTATTTATAGTTTCCTATACTAGTAATTTGACTTTTAGAAAAATCTGAATATAGTCTATATTCTTAATAAAAGGAATATATAAGAATTTTAGATTGAATATAAATATTAGGAATTATCAGCCTTGTCAAGCCTTAAGGCTGTGTTATCAGAGATTATTCTATTGCGATATTTGATTAATTCGCGTATTTACAATAATACAGTTATATTATTACCTGCTTTGGGCTCATTGTATAATTAGACTGGAGAATTATTGTCGGCAACTCAACAGCTTTAACATAAACTAACTACTGGCGCAGAAGGGAATGACGTAATATTTTCCCATGGGATTCAACAATAGGGGAGGCACAACGATAGGAAATATCAGCTTTGCATGGGCCAAAGATGACCACGTCACAAGGTGCGGGGCCACCAATCACTGGTGTCTCCTTTCCTCTGAGAATATGCAGAAGATACCAAATAAGGCAGACTTAGGAATTCCATGGCCACCCTCCAGCATAGCTCGTAGTCATATTGGGAACCAAAACATTAAGCTGTATTTAAGATAGTTAAGTAGGTTTTACTAAACACCCTCTTTAAGGCCCAAACTACAAACGGGCGGCCTCCAAAGTCATAATAATAGTCTTAGCTGAGAGATTCCAAATTCTTCTTCTCTCTCTCGCACATCGCGATTTTCTAAATAAAGTCTACTCTATACTTTTTAACAGATTTGTAGAAGTAGCTAATATTAAGTATATAAAGACTGTAAATACTGTGCTTTAAATAATCGCTGAGATCATCTTCAAAGCAGTTATTATAATAGACAAAGATCTTACTGAACCCAGCTAAGAGATCTAAAAAGTACTTATTAAAATAAAAGCTTATATTAAAAATAGCAGAATTACTATAGTCAGCCTGTACTTTCTAATTTTATACTTATAGATAAGTTTAGAAGGTTCTTCAAAGCCTTTGGCCTTATCTAAGAAAATAACAATTATTATTATATAATCTTCCAGCTTAATCTATTGACTTTTTTATCTAAAAATATTAAGATAGTTTTATTGTCTAGACTATATAGTATAAAGACTCTTTATATTATAAATACTAAGTATTAAGAAAAGATCTTTATTCTGATTAAAGATATAATAACTTAAAGTCTTATTTTTTTTTTAAATTATATAAATTAGGCTTAAGCTGCTGTTGCAGAGACAAGACTCAGATAGAATTATCTTATTTACTATAGAGATATTAATAGAAAAAATAGATTAAATCAGCTTATTTTAGTACTTTACAGAATTTAGAAAAAGAATAATTTTATTATAATAGCTAGCAGAAGTTGAACTGTATATATATACGTACCAGTAATTTTATCTTTATTAAAAATATCTTACTATATAATTAGTCGACTCGACAGAGCTCTTTATATACAATAGAGTACTAAAGTCGGTCTAATAAGTATTCTTTTAAAAGGTGTTTTTATAAACATATCGGGAAACGGCGCTTGTATAAGCTATATATAGAGTATCTTTCTTTTTTTTTTTTTTTAAAAAAAAAGTAAATAAGTAGTTGTGTACCATACCGTCTAGAAGTCTTTAAGACTGTTTATATTTTAAGTGCTATAGCGAGATAAACTGTAAACCGAAATCCGATTTAAGCTTAACTAAAAGAAAATACAGTCTGCAGTATTACTTATACTATAATACTAGAAAAAATAGATAATCTGAATCTCCGATCTTTAATTACCAAAGATTTAGAGGTCTAAAAACTATCAGAATAATTTAGCTCTAAGTCTTTCTCGCTTATAATTTTTTTATTATCTAATTTATAATTATTTTTTAGATACTACCGATCCAACTGAGCTCTCTGTTTAGATATAATAGTAAACTATTTCTTATATATAGCAAGTATCAGGGTCCTTATATACTATTTAAAAATACTGGATGTAACATAATAAATAGTACAGTATTATAAACTTTAGTACAGTCTTTGATTTTATTATAGTGGCAACTCGGCTAGCGGCTGAGGAACCAGTAATATTATTTTTATCTATAAAACTAGGCTAATAAATACACGACGAATTATTAGACAAACTGTTTGATTAGGCTTACTTGAATATACCGACCATGCAGGGTGTCATTTGTTATATTACTGTACTGTACTAGCCGGTAAGGATATGAACTACCTCCACAAAGTCTGCAGAATTGTGGCGACGAGATCTCAGAATCACTGCAAGGCCCTACTTTACCAAGCAATTTCGATGAATTAGAAGAGATTGAGCAGTTCCATTATGTGGAACTTTTCCGAAAGCGTCAGCTTCACTATCTCTATGTCAAATTGGCTGCGGATAACAATTCTGAGCATTACGATGCCTTGACCTATCATTTCAGCGCCTTAAAGCGGCGGATTTTTCACCATGCCAGTGACCCTCGGGAGGGTGACAATGCGACATTGAAAGCTGATTTAGTTACACTGTCGAAAAATTGGGGAGAAGTAAACCGGGATAAGAGAACGCCTTGCCCAATATTTTTTTCAGATGATGAGTCGAGCGAGTGTCTGCAATTGGAAGTGCACAATCCGAAGCTGATGAACAATTTCAAGCTTGCCAAGAAGCAATTGGAGTTGGAAATGAGGGATGGGTGCCCGTTGCACAATACGACGAAGCAAAACGACGTGAGAGAAAATTAAAAGCAGACGCTCTTGATGCGGCCGAAACAGAGGAGGAGAGAGCTAGAATCCAAGAAAATTGGATTTTCGACGACTTTTGTGAGCAGGATTACACGTGAAAAATAAAACAGCCCATGTTGAACTCCACGTCTCCTGAGATGGCCTACAATGGGCAAAAAAGCTGGTCACGGGAATTATGTATTTCGAAGGGAATTTTTCTTGTTGTAGACGTCTCAATATTAAATCATTTAACAATCTTATTCTCAATTCATCAGTATCGATCCCGAGTCCAGACAAGTCACAAGTTTTGCACTTTTCCCCTACAAGTGATCTTCACCATATGTTATATTTTGCTTTGATTCTCTTCGAGAATACCATACAAATTCCTACCTCATCTATTTGAAAAGTCTTACTGATTTCTATGTTTTATGAGCTCCGCAAGCATGCCACAGCCCGACATGGATATCACCCGATATACCAGTGATTATTGGTCACGGGACAAAGAGCAGCAGCTTTGAGACCAACTTTCGCCAATCGAACTTCAACCATTAGTCAGAACATAATATCTAAATATTTAATGTAGTCGGAAAGAAGGATCATAGCAGAAATCTTTTGTATCTCTCAATTTACTAACGAGAATGAGGCTTCATGGCAATGCCAGAGCTATTTAGGAAAGAGTATAGGAGGTTGTTGTGAGATCCCAAACAATAAAAGACAAATTAGAAGAGCAACCGGAAAATCAGATTCTTCTTGGCATGGGGCCTTTTTGTGGCAAGATCACAGGCTGAAGCTCTACTGCTTACTCGCACTGCGGGACGATATGTTTGTCTCTGGTGTCGGCGCCGATCTTAGGGTGAAACCTTGCCCGTAGCGTTCCTTAAATTCGGGGACCGTCTCATCCCCCGCCGCATCGCTGGCGCGTGGCAAAGTATCGGATTCTGAGACGGGCTCTTCATTTCTCGAATAAACAGTGTGGTAAGTTGTGAGGTCTCGTGATAGCTGCTGGATTGACTCGTTGCTCATATAGCCTCCTACTTGTCTGTTCCTCCAACCCAGACCCCGATTTTTTCCATGAAGAACTTTCCCATTCGCGGAAACCATAAACTGCAGAGCATCACCAGTGCCGTGGTTTTCGATAACACTGACAGTCTCCTTGAAGTGACTATCCGCACGGGAGCAGATATCCAAGCACTGCCGAGCGGCCTCCCATTCGTCACGTAGCCGCGACAAGTCTTGGGCATCTTCATCAGAAACGGTAGTTTTCGATTTCGCGAGCAGCCGATCCATGACCTCTTGCATATGCTTTTCCAACTTGACGGTCGTGGCAACTAGGCTCCTTTTACATTCTTGTAAGCCTTCATTCGTGACAGTCTCGGGCGACATATCAGCCATCTCAGATCCGTCAGCAGGGCTTGCATTGTCGGATATCAGCTGGATTTGATCGATATGGCTTGACAACTGGGCGCAAATCTGAAGGCATTTTTCTGTGCTCCGGCGCTCCTCCTTCAATGATTGCAGTTCACTTGCATCTAGTTCCGAGAGACTTCCGTTCTTCTCAGCCAGCTGCTTCAACTTTTGATCAATACTCTCAAGTCGAGCCCCCAGGTCTTCCTTTGTATCTTGAATCAGACCCTCATAGTCCCTGATGCTTTCAACAGCAACCGCAGATTGGCGCCTGATGAGAGATTAATAAACAACAGAAGAGGGTGATAGGATAAACCTGATGGTTAATGGTAACTTACAGTGTGGCATCGGTCAAGGCAATATTAATTGTAGCTTTGTATCCTGCCAATAAGTCACGCAAATCATCAATATTGCCACCCATGTATGTCAATCTTGCCCAATCACGGAAACTTGCGCGACTGCTGCTCGATCTTGACGCGCATCGGAGTAATTCTTGCTGGAACTCCTTGCAGGCATTGCCGCATCGGAACAATGGCAAATCGAGGACTGATAGATCAACCTCAGATGTCGATTTTACTAGATCAACAAGGGGTGCCAGCACGGCACTCAAAGCTTCCAGCTCCCCGAGAAGGTCACGGACACGCTTTGGATGCGATTGAAAACTTTTCACTGTCTCATAAAGAGAGACACTGGTTTGAAAGGCAAACGTCGCCAATGCAAGTATCCCGGAGGCAAGTCCGATCGTTTCCGCCATGGTTATCTCAGTGCAACTATAAGTTGTTATAACACCGCTTTGAAAATGTTGAAGTTGTAAAGAATTGTATTAAGACAAAACGAATTATTCTGAAAAGGAGGAATAAGCAAGAAAGGTTGTTGAATCTTCTTTTCGGGCCTAGTTGGGGTTTTATAAATTAAGAGGGGTAACACTTTTCGTCAAATTGTAAGCGCTGGGCTTAACTATCTCGGGATCGTTGGTCTGTGGTGGGCGAAGATTCCAATGCGCTCAGGTGGGGCGGCGGCTGCTCAAACAAAAAGGTGGCGGGGAGCTAGGAGGGCAACTGTAAACCCAGCTACGGCACATGGTTGGTTTGGGCCATTTGAAGTGAGGGCGCAAATTGAGTATTTTTCGCCTGTCAGCTTTAACCGCCCAGACCGCTCGGACCTCTGACCTCTGATCTCCTACCGGGTCGCGCTCCGCAACAGTCCGTTGTCGCCTACTAAAGTGTCCCAACACCGTTTGGCTTCCCTTTGACTTCCCTTTGACTTTCCTTTGACTTCCCTTTGACTTTCCTTTTGACTCACTTTAAATTCCTTTTTGAATTACTATTTACTTGCCGTTGATTTCAACTTTTACTTAACATTGCCATCCGCCAATCGCCCAAGTTCCCAATTCCCTGCCCACTTCCAACTGCCAAAACATAGCCCCACTACTATGGGACTCACACCACAGGAATTCTGTGAGAACCTAGCTCGAAAGCGAACTAGTTTTAGCCATAACAAACAAATTGAATATATGGAATTTATCTCTTAGATATAATATTTTATCTACAATACATCTCCGATAAAATAACAGAGAATTGTTAGACACCGTCTTTAAGAAATCCGGTAATTAAATAACTATATCTAGATTCTAATAGCTATTACTTTTAATTTTACCAGTCTTGCATATCTTTGTAATTTTAATAAATACTTAAAAATAATCGAATCTTAGCTGAATAAATATTTTATTATTTAAAATCAGAACAAAAATACCTGTGCTAGACTATAAGCTTTGGACAATAAGAGAAAGAAAGTGATTAATAATAAGTAATAATAATATAATTAAAACAAAGCTAATATTATTTAGATAGATAAAAGTTAGAGAAGAAAGTTCTCCGAAGAAATATACTAATAAAGAATTGTATATAACTCTAATTTTTTTAATCTTTATCTACTAATATTCTTAGTATTTCTAATAAAAATAAAAAGTACTAATCGATCAAATCCTATTTATAATCTATAGAAAGATAAGTCTGACTATATAAAGATAGAATTATAAACTAATATATTTTCTCAGCCCTAATATCAACAGATATCAACCCGGAAGATAGTAAAAGCACGAAAGATATTCAAGATTTTTTTTTATCTATAAAATATAAAAGCTTAGATCTAGAAAATAGATAATTTATATCTTATCCGAAGACCAGCTATATAATAAGCTGGAAGATCTATTCTTAAAACCACTATTTTAGTAATTATTTACTAATCAGTATTCTATCTCTAGTAATATACCTACTTCTATAACCGACTTTATCGCGTCTTTTACTAAGATTAATATTTAATAACTAGAAGCTATTAACTACACTAAAAATACAGCTATGTTTAAAGAAATACTAATTGCTGAAGTAACTAAATATTTCCAGTTACTGCTAATAAGTCGCTCGGTATTAAACTTTCTTAATATAAAGAATTTATATTTTTTTTATATTCTAGTATCTGTATACTAATTAGATCTGCTTCAAACAGTATATCTATACAAGCGGGGATTAGTATTTAAATCTTTAAAAAATTATAATACAGTTTCTTTAGATTAAGAATTTCTTCTTTTATCCGGCTGTAACTCTATATTACTAATTTATATTAATACTGTTGGATATTTAATCTAAACTATCAAGATTTCCGGCCGTAAGATTTAATATATACTTAGTAATCTTATCTCGGCAGCTAATAGACTTACAACAGATAGAAATCAAACTCCAGAACATTATAAAAACGGATAGAGATGTATAATTATAAAATCTAGTAATCTATTATAAATTAATAATAATATTCTATTTTTTGTTGTAGATTCGAGCTGAATTGTAAAGAATTATATTATTAGATTACTTACATACTATATTTACACCAGAGGATTTATTTACTATTGGAGGTTACTTCTATACACGTTTATATCTTAGTACAACAATTTCTACTACCGCTCTTCAAGCCCGTTATGGGAGCACTTTCTGCAATGAGAGCTTATCTGCCCTGTGAATAGGAAGCACTGGTTGCACAAGTTGGCTTGAACTTTTGAACTGTAAAAAGAGAAAGAATACAATTTTTTAATACAACCGATTGTTTCAACCATCTAAATCGAAAGTCTATCTTAACTAGTTATATTTTATAGATTGAGTTGCAAAGCTGTCTACTTGAATCTATTAACTGTTTTTAATTATATTTATCTTTTGCCCGAATTGTACTGTTGATTAGCCCGAGAAGATATTAGTTTATTTAAATTATTAATTTTTAATATCAGTTGAAACAGAGGGCAGCGTTATAATACTTATAAATAGAGATTGTATAAGCTGCTGAAATATTATATTTTAAGCAAAAAAAAAATAGAAAGACTTATTACAGTATAAAGTCTCTGTATCTCTCTTTATAATATAATATACTTTAGTCCTATTTCTATTAGATAGTCTACGCGGATTATAATTAATCAGAATTAAATATTTTTATAATTTACTACAGCTATTATTCCTGTCAATCATTCTATATCTCTAATAAATTATTATATTATTAAAATCAACTCTATTAATTTTATTGTATTATTTCAGAAGCGGGAGTACTCAGAACAATACTATATACAGCCGCAAACAATAAAGCCAAAAAAACCGTTATTAATATTAAGCGGCTGAACTGGTATTCCCGAGGACGTACCAAGACAGATGCCTGCACTTATAGTTCAACTAAAGCTTCTGTCTCCGGATAGAAAAAAATCTTATCGATAATATTACTATATAGTATTGGGATTTGTAAGTTAGTCCAATTGCAATTTATAAAGAAGAATCGCTCGACTTATTATTGAAGCGGTAGCGAGTCATTATACCCTGGTACTTTTTTACTTAGTGGCTTACTCTACTTGCAGATATTCAGGTCTACTGTAACTCACCGCCTGCGGCTCACCCGTGCCCGGTATCACCCTCGTCTTGTGGCTCTTATTGCTGGTGGCCTGGTCTCGCCCTGTGTTCGTCTTGCCTTGTGTCTGTCTTGCCTTGTGTCTGTCTTGCCTGGTGTCTGCTTACCGGCTGTCTTCCTGTCTAGTGGTTTACTATTATAGAGTCAAATAATTAAGATACCTAGGAATATAAGCCTAGAGATGCATCACACGTAGCTGTTCAACTCAATTGTGTACTTACGACGATTGAAACAGCCAGCCTCTTTGGACTTATATAAATTAGTATTAATTCTTGATAGTTATAAGTTTATTTACAAATAGCTACAGGTGTTGCTGTTATACAAGCAGAAAAAATTCAACTACATACAGCTAAAAGATTTAGAGTAGCCGGACACCAATATATAAGCTAATAATAATTTTATCTACTAAAGCGTCCAGTGCTGTAGCTGCTATTATTACAGCTAGCGAGCATAGGCTATTTGGAGTTCATCCGAGCGGTAGAGATTAGATGCTGCTTTCAAGTATTGACTGTCGATGGTTTCATAGCTTCCAGTTAGTTGCGATCAAATCCAACAAATCCAAATTGTTGCCGTCTCCCAGGTAAACTGCCCGTGCTTGTAAAATATTATTGCATCAAATCCATTGGATTACTACAACTGGCCCAGACGGCCACAACCTGTTACAGGAGATGCTTACAATTTGTTCTGACTATTCTTACTAATCCATTATTTATATGACTATAGTGCCGGATAGTAATAATACTTGTCAGACTCGGTATTTAGAGGCGAGTTCTTCCCAAATTACTTATTTCGGCTTAGGATAGTAACTTGCCGCAGCTTATTAGTCTCTATCTTAACTAAAGATAGTTGAAGATATAAACTAATTACTTTTTAGATAGCTGCTACTGGCTATTAGAATTAAAGATATAGATTTAGCCTATATCTTTCAGTTAAATTAGAAAAGAGATATTTATATTATTTTTATAATAATATTTAAATATACTAAATATTAATCAAAGTCTTTGCTGTTACTGTTGCTGATACTTTAATGTAAGGTTATCCAAATATCGTCTATAGATTATTCTAATATTTACTATCTTACTGGACCCAATTACTAAACAAGAAAAAGAAATTTAACCACTATAATTTTAATTTAATAAAGTATTTTGTATAAACTTATTAAGTTTTTAATATCTATTTTTAGCTTATCCAATTATTTTATTTATAAGTAAGTCAAAGCTATAGTACAAGAGTATATAAAACATAGAGAGAAAAATAAGAAAGTTCTCTACTAAAATTAATAAATACAAATATTTTATTTCCAGCTGGTGATTAAAAGTAAATAAAATAATTGAAAATAATTGCAGATAAGTATAAAATTAAAGTAGATCTCTATCTTCCAGTTTATATCTGTTCTTTAGTCTATATCTACTCTTTAATCTATATCTATTTTTTAATCTGTTCTAATTCTCCGGTCTGTTCTAATTCTCCAGTCTGTTCCTACTCTCTAGCCTGTTCCTATCTTTCAGTCTGTTTCTACTCTTTAGTTCATTCCTACTCTTTGGTCTGTTCCTACTCTTCAGTCTGTTTCTACTTCTTAGTTTATACCACCTCTGCAAATCGTCAAATAAGAATATATTAAAAGTCACTACGTCCATGTAGATGCTATAATAACAATTAGCCATCTGGTTGCTGCGGGCCGCTCTATTACTCAGTCTCAATAATTAAAACATGCGACATGTTACTAAATAAAAACATACCAGGACAAGTATAGACAAATCTCGAGTCCCTAAGTAAAAAAAAAAATCTAGGAATTAAACGATTCCTTGACCCGCTGAAAGATATATTAAAGAGCTATAATAGTACTAATTAACACTGGTCTTTAGCACTTTTCAGACTATATATTTAATTACAGATACTGTTGAACAGATTGCAGAAGTTAAGCACCTGCAGACAGTTGTATATTAAATACAACTTATACAGTAGTTATATAGATAGAAAAAAGAAGACAGTTACAATACGCACTGGCTCGGAATCTATACTTGGACTGAATAAATACTAGTTAAGACCAGTCTTCTTTAGCACTATTTTAGAGTTCGAGTATTTAAGCTAAAATAATTTAAAAAAGAAAATTATTAACTGCGAGGTGCTGAACAGATAAATATTATTTATTATAAAAAAATAATTCTGTTTAACTTTTTGTTTAAAGCTAATTATTCTACTATAGTTTATCTGTATTCTATTAATATATTTTTTTATTTCTGAAAAATACTCAGATTCTAGAATAATATCTAGTATATGAATATTATCTAAGATTATAATAGTAATAGCTAGAACTAGTAATATAAAGTCTGATTAAAATAGAATTATCTATTATAGCTTTCCGAATAAAAATATAGTCTGTATATATTAAAAAAATACCTTCAATAGCTAAGAATACCAGAGTTAATAATATTATTAGATATAAATATATCTATATCTAATTTTAAATTATCTATTAATATTATTGCTATTACAGGCGAGTTCTTCTTCTATTAATATTTTAATAGAAACAAAATTCTTCAAAATAATTTAAATTTTCAAAATCAGAATAGATAATTACTAAGCAACTAACAGCTCTCGTTTTTTATTAAAATTCTTTGTTAAGAATTACAGCTATTTTTATATATATTAATTCGCCAGCTGTTTAAAAAAGTATATCAGAAAAATTTTATACCAAACTATAATATTTTAACTATTAGAAATAAATCTAATATAATTACAGCTAGTCTATATAATACAGACTATAAATATAAATATTTAAATTTATTTAAAAGTCTTTTTTTACTATATATACAAATATAGTAAGAGTAAATATAATTTTTTAAAACTTTTTATTAATCTATTTTTAATTATTTTATTTATAGTATTTCCAGATAGTACAGCAGCTTTGGCTAGACTACTATTAATTAGAATAGATATTTCTCAGTATATAAATCTTTTTAATATTATAAAAAAAATAACTTTTAAAAGATTTAGAGTATCTATTATTTTAGACGGTAGTATATCTTCTAATTTAGTAAGTAATATAAAAATATTCTAAGATATTAATCAAAAATCTTTACTCTAAATTTCTATTACTTCTAACTATATTATTATTGTTAGACTCGGAATTATTCAAGCTATCAGATAATAATTATCCGATCTAAAACAACTATTTTATTTTTAAATCAGAGAAGCCGGCTATATTAGAATAGATTAATAATAAATCTATATTATTTCTTTTTAATAGTATTTTATAACTTTTCCAAACAAACTTAGAAATTTCTATTAAATAAAAGAATAATACTATTTACTAAAATCAATCTTATACTCTTTAATCTATAATGAATAATAATAAGCTAGATCTAACTATTAATTACTCTATCTTATTATCTAAAGTATCTTATATATCTATTTTTATTATATATAATTATTCTGAGCAGAAGTATATATCTAAAAATACTAGCTTAGTATTTTATTTTTAAATAATTATTATATACAGTTCAGCTGATTTCTACTATTAAATAAATATTTTGGAAATACTAGAAGTCGACGAAAGTTACAACAGTAATTAAAAGTCGAGAATATATATTATACTTAAACTATACTAAAATTAACTATTAGAATATATAGAAAGAGACTTAGTATACTATATTATAAAAAATTATTCTCTTTCTATAAAAAGTACTAAAGATAAAGTAGTTTTTTTTAAAGCCGACTCTAAATCTTCTATTCTTTATAAAAATTTATAGTCTTTCTTATCTGGAATAGTCTTAGCAGCTGTATATAAATCTAATAAAAATATCCTATACAGAAGATTGAATTATAGAAGAAACTCTTATAAAGATTATTAAGTATATTTTAAAAAATAAAGATCTAGAATACTATCAGCTATAAAATCAGACCGACCGGTCGTAAATAATATAAACTATCCGATATTAGATTCTTATATATTAAATAATAATTCAGATAAGACAGTTATAGATATAGATTTAGTAAGATTAATACTATTATCTTCTTTTCTAGTAGAGGTTCTTTATTATATTATACAGAATAAAATTCAAAATTTTAGTCCGACTCTAATAGAAAATACAAAATCTTAAAATAGTCTAAAATAAATATACTGTATTAGTCTGGAAACTTGATATCTTTATTTTAATAATATAATAAGTATATATTTAAAAACAGATACTAAAGATTTTACTAAGATATCTGATATTAGAAAATTAGATAACGGGTGCTTTATTATTATTTATATATAGTTTTATACCAAAGCTTAGATTACTGTTAAACTTATATTAAATAATAATCTTCCAGAAAACTAATAGAGAAATTTAGATAGAAGATAGTCTGAAAATATTTATTATTAATTTATATTAAGTACTAACTGTACAGTATTATTATAGAATACAGCCATCTTACTAATCCTATATAAAATAACTTTAAAAATATACTATTATTTAGTTTATAAAATAATACCTATAAAATACCGGATTTGGAGTATAAAACATCGTCAGATCAGATAGATAAGAAAAATACTAAAATTAAAAATAAAGATTTATAAAGAATAATAAGTTAATAGATTCTTATCTATCTACTCTGTATTAACAAAGTCTTATTGTTGCTTTAGTAATAAAGCTGTTGTTAACTATAAGTTTTGACTAAGCTTAAGTCTATATTCTATTCTTCTAATCTTTTTCTAATCTAAATAGCTATTTTATAGCTCCAAGTCGAGCTTTATTTTTTAATTTGCTGATAATTTCTTAATCTTAACCGGTTTTTTTTCTATATTTATATTCTGTTAGTATATATCTCGGTAAGTTGGCGGAAAATCAGTTTGGCTGTAGTTTCTGAATATAATAATATTTATATCTAAAAAATCTTTTTTAAAAAAAGTTATTTTTCTATAGATTATAATTATATCTTTCTTCTAATCAAAGTCGATATCTAGGATTGAAGATAGTTTATATTAGTAAAAGTCTCTGATTTAATTAATAGATATTATTATTAGTCGATCTTAGGGCTTCAAATAGCTTTGCGCGGTTAATTAGTGAAAAATTGCCTAGAAACATATTCTGTGCCAGGCAGTCAAGATTGTCGATATCAAGTATCAGAGGGAAGGATCGATAGGACAATGGAGGACGATAGAGGACGATAGGGAATAATGGAGGACGATGGGGAACAATAGAGGACGATGGGGGACAATGGAGGACGATAGGGGACGATGGAGGATGATGGGGAACGATGGAGGACAATAGAAGATAATAGGGGACGAAGCTAAGCAGCTACTAGCGAGATATTAAAACTAGTATAATACAAAAAGCATATTTCTTATTATTAAATATCCTTTCGCTAGAGATACTAAGCTATTTATTGCAGAGTTATAAACCTCTGATTCTCTGTTCAGCTAGTTTTAGATTAAATAATTTATAGTATACAAAATCTTAATAATTTATATTCTTAAGCAGCTTGCTATAGAGAGCTTGTTTACAGTTGTTTTTAGTTATAACTGCGCGTTTTATTGTAACTTTTATAAAATCTGGTCTTATACAAATACGATTATCTGTATTTTATTATATATATATATCTGTCTATACTGTGCTAAAAGATACTTAAATACTAGCAGATTTTATAAGTATTTAAAATTTATTATATACCGAGTGAAAAATATCTATATTAAGACTGTACATACAGGTCTTAAAATAAGATATTTATTAATTAAGTATATATCTTATACTAACTTGAGGCTAACTGGTCTTTAGTCTCTCAGAATATACTAATAAACTTTCTATTATTAATTTAGAAATTAGTCTAATAAGCAGTTAATATCGGGAAATACTGGAGCAGCATATCAATATAAATAAAGCAATAAATTATATAAAAAAATATATACAAGAGGTGTTAGAGAGTTTTAGATCTGTATTTAGTTATTTACTATATATAGACTTATACTTGATTTCCAAGATCAGATCTAATATCAGATCTATCTGACTCTCTACTACTATATCTGTTTCTATTCTATTAAACTTTTTATAATATTGGGTCTATTGTAAATCTATAGTATATAATCTTCTTTTTAAAATAATAGATCAGATCAGAAAAAATAATACTACAAAAAACTTAGTATTAGAAAACTATTTTTAAATTAATTACAGAGACGAAGTTGATACATCTTTCAAGTCTAAAGTTGTTATTACTCAGCTACTTAATCTAGATTCTGCTTGTTCTATTTTTGTTACTAGATTATAGTTATTAATTATCAACATCTCCAGCTTTTGCTGTTTCTATAAACTATGCGTAATTGTAGAGTCTATAAAAAAATCCAATATCTAAATTAATATTATATTAAAGTTCTTCTTTATTAATCTGTATATAGATATGTGCTTATATCTACTTTCAACTAGTAAACTAACTTTATAAGACTATAAAACGAATAGAGTTTTAACTATTATAAAAAATTATTGGAAGATCTGGCTTTTATATTCTCTAACTAAAACAAATCTTAAAGCTATACAGATAATAGACGGCCAGAAAGATAAACTGGTACGGGTTTTAAATATTTTAGAAGATAGAATTTTTGTTTTGATAACCTCTACTAATATATTTTATATTCCAGCAGGCTGTATCTATACTATTTTTATATTATAAAACAAATTCTTAGTAGCAGAAAATTTTATAATTTTTAAGTCTATTACTACTATTACTATTTATATTACTAGCGGCTTAGATTAGTTACTTACTATATATATTTAAGAGAACTGTTTTCGCTGGTTTAAATCTTATCTAGATATTAGCTTGATCTATAGACAACTCAGGTTAAATCTCCGGATCTAAATCTAAGTAGAAAGACAGCTTACTAATTAGATATTAAACCACCGGTAGTAGTGTATTAATATTCGATACTTATAGAAGCAATATCTTACTAATACTAATAACAATACTTATCTATATAGAAAGTATATAAAAGATATTAGACTTCGCCAGTATATTCTGCAAGCTTATTTATCATTTCTCCTCTCATCTACCTAGATACGCTGGCATGGACTAGCTATAAATTAATTGCACCTTTAGCCCTGGAAAGAAACCTCTGGTGGCCGGCTGGCGGATTGCAATATCAACTCACGGGGAATTAAGCTTCCGTCATCAAACCCTTATGCCTTCTTTAATGGCGCCAAGCAGGCAACATCCAAAGGCTGACAAAGATGTGAGGAATGTGGAGGCATGCAGATAGGAACAATACTATTCTGACTGCAGATTTCATCAAAACGAGGTGTTAAATGAGAGTCATGTCCGTCGAGAATCAGGAGGCTATATTTTCCAACTCGCCGTTCCTTAATTGAAGGAATAAAGTGGTGTTCAAGCCAATGCAATCCGATCTCATTACTCGTCCAACCGTTTGGCGAAGTATTGATCCTTTAAGAATGAGGCATATTGCCTTTATACCAGGCCTTTATATACATCTTTCCTTTGACGATGATATACGGAGGCAGGGCCCAGCCTGAGGTGTTAATACACTCAATTGATGTCACCCACTCGCGATTTCCAGGCTGTATAAGAAACGGCTTGTCTACGCAGTCGGACCTTGTTACCACCTTGGCAGTAGCTACTAAACCTATGGCGAAGCCAGTTTCATCAAAGTTGTAGATATCTTCATCTGCAATTCCGTTCTTAGATATAGCGTTCTTAACGCGGTTGAACTACTCTTTGATAAGCCTCGGATCTTCGCAGAGAGCCCTTTTATAATCATATCAGCGAGAAAAACATGTCTTTAAAGAATCATAGCATTTAATAAAGTTGTATACCTATTTCTGTCCTACTAAGGCTTTATCCGAGGCCTCCGGCAAGGAATCTTGTTTCCGAATCAATATAGATGCTATTTTACAAACGTAGGAAGGCCTGAGAGGAAGCCCTCGCGTATCTAAGGAGATAATCTACTGTTCCAACGTCTCTTCCTCTGAGAGAGTCAATTTATACGAATTGGCACGTATATGGCTTTGTGATTTGACTTCTTTGACGCGGTTCCAGAGAGTGGTCTGCGGAACGTTAAAAACGCGCGCTGCTTCTCGCAATAACGGAATTTGATTATTCTTTAAAGCCTCAATAGCTAAGAGGATCCTGCCTTCTTGTTCCTCACGTTCTTTTGACGATATAGCTATTTTGGTGGTTGATTTCGTTGATCAAAAGCCTTATGTTTTGGTGGAATGCGGAAATCACGAGTTGGGCGTTCCACTCGCTTGCGCGTTCCGCCCGCTTACCAATTACGTTATATCTAGAATATCGCCGAGGTTTTCTATAACAAGATACTGGTATTAACAGTTATATCTTACCAGATTCTGCAACGAAAGAAAATATAATCTTATCAAACGTTTTAGCTGGCTCTCTGATTCCGAAGAGATAATCCGATTTCTTAAGACCTTTTTCTCCTGGTAATACAGTCGGCGACGAAGCAAAAAAAAAATATCAGATTCTAAGAATAAAATATTAAACATCGCTAGAGATCTTCTGGAAGTAGTAGTATTTAGTATACAAAGCAGAGGTAGGACAGGATCTTAGCAAGAACACCACTATCAAGATCCTAGATATAAGAATCTATATCTTGATAAAGCTGAGGCATTAGCTTATCGCTGCAGATATTAGTTATAATTGCTAAGAAGAGGAACCTTCTTTCTAAGCAGCGACCAAAAGCAACTCTATATATCAAAGATATAGCAGAGTTTGTTCGCGTACTTTTATCAACAATAGAAATAATATTCCAGTATAGATTGTTTAGAATATAACTTCTTTTCTTCTATCAGCTGGCTGCTATTATCGGTTGCCGTCCAGAAGCTCTTTTAAATCTATAATATCAGAATCTTAAACTTATACTTATCCGAATAGACAGATTATTCTAAATAATCTTAAAATCTAACAAG
Organism: Aspergillus floridensis; assembly: GCA_012184565.1. Classification (NCBI taxonomy): domain Eukaryota; kingdom Fungi; phylum Ascomycota; class Eurotiomycetes; order Eurotiales; family Aspergillaceae; genus Aspergillus; species Aspergillus floridensis. The sequence continues at coordinate 81,078 of WOUI01000110.1, forward strand.
CTATTTATTTTTCTGTATTCTTAGACCAACCGGCTCGCCATCTGAAGCTTTCAGCAGTTTATAAAATATTTCTTTAATATTATAAATAAAATAGAATTTATTTAAATTAGATTTATCTAAAAATATCGGTACAGCTGATTCTTGTATTTGCAAAGATATATTATATATCCAGCCTCGCAAGGTATTTAATATTAGAGTAATTATATAGTTCCTTTTCTAATTACTATATATTTATATATATTACAGATAATCTTAACCGGCACTCCGAATATATCTAATATTAAATAAGTATATAGATATAATCGATTTTTTTATATAGCTGCTGCTTGATCTGCTTGACTATAGTCTTTACTCTAATCAGATAATATTAACTGCTTTTTTTCTTTTGATAAAACTTAATTCTAAGATCTTACAAATACAGTTAGCCCTCCTATTGCAAATCTAGTAAGTAAGGTATACAGAACGGTCTAGTATTCTTCTAGTATCGATCACCCGGCCTGTAGTAAGAGCCTGCGTGGCGAGCCGGCAGTTGTAGTAAAGAAAATACTAAAAATAATAATAACTGGTTTAGATAATATTTTTATTTCTTTATGGCGTTATCTACCTCTAAATCGAAATAAAGACCGCCGTCTTCTGGATTAGACTTGGGATTCGAAAGTATACATCTATATCGCGACCGAGTAGTATTCTGACATTTAAAAAATAACTACACCGGCAACAATAACAGAACATATTTAGACGCGGTAGGTTCAGAGCCGGTATACTCTGAGGCTGTATATTCTAATATAAATAGATTATACTATAATTCTAATATAGAGATCTGTAAATATAGATGGTCGAAGCTTGTTTTTATTCCGCATTCCTCTACTCTGGATCTCGATACCGCAATTAAAAACATATTAAGCATAGGTACAGAACCCGCGCAACAGATATCACCGGCTGCTGTAGCAGATTCTTATTTTTAAAAAAATTAACTCTTATATTTAGTGCGCAGAGGTGGTAGTACAGCGTGCTCGGCCGTTAATAATCAACTTTCAGCAGGACTAGTTAAGACAAGACCATTAGTCAGATACGAGTACTCGAGATCTTTTAAATTAAAATATAATATTTCTATACCACTACCGAGCCAGTCAACCAGGCAGTATAATATTTCAATTTCTCAGGCCCCTCCGTAGGGTCAGAATCCGGCCTGCCTATCTTACGCCAGAAATCCATCGGTCGGAGTCTTGCGCGAAGATACTGTACAGACAGCTTATAAGATGGTTTATATAAAGCTTTTTATTCGCCATCCACGCGATGAATGCAGAATTAGTCGGGTTTGAGACGCCGAGAATTGATTACCTTATTCTTTCTATATTTATTCTCTTTATCTATATCAAAAGTATCAAGAGTATTGGTATGGTTGTCAAACTGAACAACTTTACTTAATTTAAATTTATCTTAAGCAGTATCTATAGTGTATAGTTTTATAATAATAACACAAATATGATCTTCAATACAAATTTATTTATAACTTTTAAAATTTTATTTACTATTTATAAATTATTTGCTAAATCTGTCTCCGAGAGTCTTTAGAAAAAGTCGTAGCTGGAATAAGAACTCTGTATTTTAATCTAATAATTATAAAAAATTATATATAAAATAGTAAATCTATTTTTAATTAGTACTGCAGTCTATCTATAGTCGGAATTGCAACAGATAGTACTTTTCTCTGGATAGCAGTATATTTCCCGTGATCGATCGAGATGATGCTTTGGTTTTTAAGTACTGTAAAAAAAAATTATAGTAGTATATAAGAAATAAGCTCTCTGAAGCTGGTAGAATATATTTATTTTTATTTTAGATTTTTTTTTTTCCGTCTGCTTCTTCTTCTTCTCGGCCAGTCTTCTCTGTTTGTCGGTCTTCAGATATAGTATTCTGTAATCTGATAAGCTGTTACTAGCTATTTAAATTATAAAAGTTTTTATAAATTGTTAAATAGTATGATTGGATAGCGGTTGGATTATATTATTAGAAAGACATCTGAACATATTTTATAACATCTATTAATAGTTAAGCTGAAGAAAATAATTTTTTATCGGAGAGTTGTTTCTAGATCCCGATTCTATCAATCTAGAATCAGAACAGTTAGCTGTAATTATTCTTTAAATATCTTAGCTGCTTATTTCCACCGATATCTATATAATCTTGACTATCGGTATTTTATATAATCTTGATAACAAACTAGTCTTATTACAGATATTTCTTTATACTGTTGCAACTATGATTAATCGTTTTATTAAAATAAATTTATACTTAGTGGCTTGTTCAATATATATAAGATATTGGCCTGTATAAGCTAAATTAGATTTATATAAAGGCCTACAGTCGGCTGCGATTGGTATATAATTCTTTTATCTACTGGTCTAAATATCGCAAAATACATATACAGTAATTAGTAGTTGAATATATTATACAGCTATCTCTATTATTCATCCTACTAAAGTATACTACTATTAATTTTCTTTTTAATCAGAGTAGTGTAGTTCTAATTCTAAAATTTACAATTTTTATTCAACAGCCGGCCTGATTAAACAATTTCTTGGTGAACAGACTGAACAATAAGTCTAACAACAAGTAAGATGATTTTTAATAAATACGTAGGCTAGTCTCTACGCTATGAAGCTTTGAGCTTCGATCCTAGTAGCATAAATTACTCAGTCTCGCAACATGTTGCACATATAGCATCTTATATTTAATATCTTGTAGTTAAATATACTATTTACTACAGAAGCAATCCTAACCTCTACCTGCGTTTGTTGAACAATGCTTATTATCGGTCTTTATATTTCTTGCCCGTCGATTCTGGTGCTGATTAACTGGCATTTTATTAATATTAATAGTATAGACAGTATTTTATAGTATATTCAATTTGTATAGTTACCTCTACTAATATACCTTCACACCATCAAATAAAAACTGGTAACGTGATCTTAAAATTCTTTGTATATATAGATGTATAGTACCAATAAGTTTCACCGAGTTTTCCAAAACTATAGAAGAATAATTAATAAAATCTCTAAGAAAGAAAATACCAGGCTTTCTCCAAAAACAAGACTATAATAAGTCTAAGTATTTTGGAGATTAAGATAAGCAATTTAGCAGATAATTATTTAAAAAAGAATATAAAAAAAATTAGAAATAAAACTTTATATAAGATACTATATTAGACAGATAGCCAGCAGTACGGTAATAAGCTAGATAGAGATTGTATAAAAAATATAATACTTTAAATAAATAAATAATAATAGATAATTGATAATTTAAAATTTAAAGCTACTGAAAACTTATTAGTTTATTATCTGCAATATATAAACTATAATCTTAATAATTATTTCGAATTAGCTTAAATAATATAGAAACAGTTTACATCTTATAGTAGCTAGAAGAATACAGAGGGGTACTTCGATAGCTAAAGCTATACCAGTAGAGAAAAAAGCTAGTCGCGTGACTACTAAAAAGTATAAGTTTTGTGTCCAAAAGCTGCTTAATAACTTGAAATTTATAGGTTTTCTCCAGCGCCTACTTTATATATTATTTCCCTTGAAGATAGCCCAGAAATATCCTATAAAAGTGAGCGACGTAGCCTCTAGTACCTATATAGATACTATAATCAAATCCTATCGAATTGTAGTAAATATTCCTTATACTATAGTATAGTCTGCGGATATTGTTATAATTCCTGTAATTAATTAAAGGTATAGTATAATTCAAACTGCCGACTCGACAAAGATAATCAAACCTGGTTTAAGAAGTATTAAAAAGACAGAAAATTTGGAAGATTTCTAAATCCAGTTCCAGCTGGATCGTTTTTCGGATAGATTTATTATCTGGATGAAGTATGCTAAGCCAGTAAGAGCTGCAATCATATTACAGCCCAGACAAATCACAGTCTGTATATTAATATCAGAAGAATAGCTATCTATATGGAATTCGGATATGATCAACAGATCTAAAAATAATGTTCTCGACAATCTTAACCGAACTAATCACAAGAGGAACGTCGGGCTTGTCCAGAGCTCTTGTGGCGTTGAATACTGCAACTTCTATAGCAGAGGGCTGAGAATATACTAATCTAAATATAGATAATACTTGCTCTCCGAGCCTCGCGCGGGACGAAGATAGCCGTAAAGACTTTGGCTACGCTGGTGAAAATTATGTTTATAATCAGACTAAGAACTGTTTGGAATACAACCAGAGTATATACAAGTTCTAGATAAAATTTATATAACCGCGTAACTTAATCAGTGATAGTTATTTAGATGGTATAAAAAAGATCTTTGTTAAATACCTTAGCAACAGTACTAATATGAGTATAGACATCTGTTATAACCACTAGAATAAAGTTAATATTCGTAATCCAGTTCTTAACTAGAGTACTGTACAATACAAAAAGTATAAAAAAGCCGATATTATACAGAAAATATTCTATATAGCTATAGATATATATCAAAGATGAATTCTTTATATTATTTATCTTATATCTATCTGAATCGGTGCTACCAGCCGCTCTTAATAATCTATTATAAAGATAAAAAACTATTATATATATATTTATTATCCAGATCGGTTACTATATATACTTCAGTAGTATTATTTTTTAAAATTAGATCTATTATTAGAAGTAAGATATTCTTTTAACAAAAATAATCAGAGACCAAACAAGAAGAGTATCTATAAAAGATAATTAAATTTTATAAAATAAATAATAGTAATAGAGTTGTATCAACTTTCTCTATTCTGTATTAAGTTATTTATATTTTAATTAAAATAGAGTAAAAAGTAATATAAAATTAGTAATATCAGGACTTAATATAACAACAACTACCAGTACTTTATCTTATTTTATTAAGTCTCTATTTAAAGAAAACTAAAACATTCTCTAGCTTCTAATCGCTATAATAAATTAAAAATATAATTCTTATATTATAATTATACAAACAGCCTAGGAACCAAGTCAATCTGTATAATAAATAATTATTTTAAAATTTATAAAAAAGCTAAGTCGCTGTCTGTTTATATCTAATAAAAATTAGAAATCTGATATTAAATTTTTATAAGATCTAACTAACTGGGCTGGTATAGCCAGAAAGTATTTGACTAAAACTATTAATTAGAAAACTAAATAGAAATAAAAGATTAGTATACTTTGTAAACTCTGCTATATAAAATCAAACCTTCTATCCGGATTAAATTATTTTTTAGATAGATTATATTATTTAGTTTTAAGTTTTATAGGTGCTTGCCATACGCTGACGATTAGAGCTCTCTCAGAAAAAAAATTATTTATTATTTGTAAGAACAGATTAATTAGTTAATAAAGCTATACTATTTTATATTATCTAATTCTAATATACTCTATTATTATCTGTTATTGACAAGCTGATATATATAAAATTATAGTTGAACTATAGTATGGCGTAGAAGAAGCTGATACAGTATAATATATATTAAAAAAGCTGTATTGTTTCTAATTAATAGTATATAATCTAACAGTAAATTTCAGTCTTACTATCTTAAAAAGAAGTTATTTATTAGATAATAGTTTTAATTCAGATATTGTCTAAGCTCGGGCGGTAAGAAGAATTTTAGATAGTATATAATCTGAAGCGGTAGCCTGGTCAGACTAGTCTTAGATAATAAACTAATCGAGATGGTAAACTATTCTTAGATAGTAGACTACTCTTAGATAGTAAACTACTCTCAGTTGGTAAACCAGTCAAGGCGGTAGATCTAATTAGAATATCAACTCTAATAGCAAGCAGTAAATTCATCTTACTGTCAGATGATTTTCTAGTCAACTTATTAAAAGTTGTATTTTTATATATATATATTTCTAAATAAACTTGAACTTGCCTACCACAGCTTTACAAATGTATTGTTGAATGAGAAAGGAACTCTGTCTATAACTGGGACTCTGTCTATACTAGAACTTATCTGGAAGATGAATTGCAGCTTATCTGAACTCAGGCTTATAATCTAGAATCAAGACTATCCGAGATTAGATAGAGATAAAAGCATCTTTTATTATCTTAAATCAAATATCTGTATTATAGCGAGCTGCTATAAATTTTAAGTTAGTAGAATATATAAAACAAATATATATTACTTTATAAGTACTTTTTCTAAGATTTTACACCTAAGATGTCAGCTAAGAATACGACTTAATATAATATCGATAGAAAGATTACAACGTATCTAGACTGGTCTCTTTCTAAATATATTTTAGCTGGAATATATCTAGTTAAAGACCTGGAGAGAGAACAGCCGGATGATATAACAGATATATATAAAATATAGATAACAAACAATAGACATTCAAACAAAGGAATTTGAGTGTTAGACTATGTTTTGTCTTTTTGACAAAGGTCAGATGTAGGTAATCGACGCATCAAGAGTTGTTTGTTGAGCCATCTCATGTATGGGTGGTTGGACATCCTTTATATCTTATTGGTTAGACTCAGTGCCACGCAATCTATGCAGGGGGCTTCTTGAAGAGATGAAGCAGCTTTCAACAACTGGCACAGGGCTATATAGTCTTCTGGTCACGTACCGATACCACACTCCTGCTAGGTAAGCCATCAATCAACACGCACTAGCTCACCACTCTGACAGTTAGACTAATCACCTCCTGAAAACATGGATCAAAGATTATCTAGCGTATGCAAGTATGAGTTGCACCCTGAATTGTGTTCAAAAACGAACCTCTTCTGTGTAATTAGACCCGGCATTCATTTACCTCGACATAATACCAGAGATTGTGGCTGAAGCTGAGGCTGAGGCAGTCTTAAACATCGCGAATGAAGCAGAGGCAGAGGTAGCACTAGAGGCTGAGAAGTCAAATGATCCTTTCAGAAGGTTACAGGTGACGAACATTTGGAGCCAGCAACCTTCAGGACAAGTTCAAAGACATCAGTGTGCAAGACAAAAAGTCGCACGAAGTTGCGTTGTTAGCTCGGAAAGCCATATCTGCTCCGACAGAGAACTCTCATCCTTTAAGATGATTTCACACCTCTTTCTTGGATATGCAAACTTATACATCTTAGCTGATAGGTATCGCATTCTTCTCCTCGCAGACTTGATTCTGCATTAAGAAAACGTTGGCACACTTCACTGTACATTGTGTGAAGAGCGATGTGGCTGAACTGTTTCAATTTTGTTATCAATGAGTACGGCCTCGCGACGCTCTGGGGTTGTTAGTCACAACTTTATGTTGTATCGGTACTTGGATCAAATAGGCGAGATCACCAAGTGTGAAGAGCTGCTAACCGAAGGCGGAGATCTCGTTTTTGACATCTGCAAATCATCTATGTGGTGTTGAAGTCTGTGAATATGCTATTATTCTGGCATTCAAAACATGCAATACGTAACAACGCAGTTCCTACTTCTATCACCTTCACAATCCCTCAAAATATAATGCCATTCGTTCTCACTCGTTTTCACGATACTCGTACTTTTCTTTGTCGTCGGGTGCTTCTCATTGTTCCAGTTTTCATTAACCTATTGCGTCACATTGTTCACGGCCTTACCCTTGTTTACAATTTCAATTATATTAGAAACACTCGCAGAAAATCATATTTCCGGGGGTTTTCTGCCATTATACTTAACCAGTTATAAGTCTTATAATTCCACCTGTCAGAGATTCAAGAAAAAGAGAGGGGTGGAAAGAGACAAGAAAAAAAGATTACGTGCAGGATATTCATTTGAAAAAGGATAGCTACGCGCCTATCAAAAGACTTAACAAGGCAAGTGCAGAATCTATGGCCGCATAACATAAAGTACGATAGATGACAAATCACATGACAAGATCACTTCCCAAAAATCTCTAAATTCTATTATTCACGATGATCGAAAACTGATGTTTTCTCATCCGAGCGCATCGAATCAGAATCGCGAATTCCTAGAATTTATCCCAAAAACGATGTCAGATATACTTGTATCAGAGTTTTTCCGTTCCTTTTCTAAGAGATGAAGGGCATGCTTTCAAGTTGAACTCACTTCGGCAGCATCCATTGGCCAATTATGGATGAAGCTCAATAGATCTCATACGGCAAGACGGTCGAATTGACATCCTCAGCTCGAGTATTATTCTTCCCAGCCAAATCGAGTTCCGCGATGATTTCAGCAGGCACTCCGGCACTAATGTTGAAAAGGCGATGATGACCGAGAGAGGTATCATACAAGCCAATCCTATCAGCTAATACTGTGCGCGTGATAGGCTCTATAGCTGCTCCTCTCTTCGTGTTCAAGTTGAACCAGGAAGCACCAGTAATGAAGCCACCGGAACAAGTAGAACAATAAGAGTTACTCCCGGCTTGAGACTCGCAAGCGGTTCCACACTGGCCTACAGAGCCATCGAATAAAGTGAACTTTGTTATGGTCAGAATGATGAGAAAAAACGATGCCACGAACGAAACATAAGCAGGTGAATAGCCATTGGATTGATTACCTGGTTTGGAATATACTCGGTATAGAGGCTAGTCGCTTGTGCCTCGAATAAGTCGCTTGAGTAGGTACAACAGACCCCAGCTTCAATATTGGAGCACTCGGAGTATGCAGTGGTTGATGAACATCCGACTGCAAAAATGTCCCAGTACAACTGAATATTTACCGCATGAGTAAGCGGAAATCCCAATGTTGCTGCAGCAACTAAATGTGAAAAACGCATTTTGAGACACAAGTATATTGATTGCTCCAAATAGTTGACAAAAGTGAAAGAACAGGATATATCTCTCCATCCAAGGTCTGTGGATTCTTAACTTTAAATATAAAATCGGCTGTCCCAGAAGGTTACTGACCTTAGCTAGGAGGACAGCCGCGAAGGACAGCCGCGAAGGACAGCCGCGAAGGACAGCCCCATCCTCTTAAGAACAGCCTCAACAATGCCAATTCCAAATGTTTCAAACCAGAAGATGCTTTGGGGGCCCTCAAAAGGTTTGCTTACACCAACGAATGTTGCTTTATCATGTAGGGAATTGTAAGGTTACAATTAATTAGACAGTCTTTCCCGAAACTGATCATCATAAACTCCGAGCGGGAAGAGAACAGCAAGAAAGGGAAAAGGATTTTTACTAAATTAACTGATCGTGTCATCAAGTCGGAACGCAACCCTTCAGGTGGGTTTATCAGCCAGCTTACAGCAAAGAATAATGTTGTCGCCGCATAACTCTTTTATCCTGAGCAGAGTTTGTAATCACCTTTATAATGGCAGATGAAGACTATCCTTAGTCAGAGATAAATTAAATTAAAAATGAAAAGGGCCTCGTCAACTTTGGGATACTTCAAAACAGCCTAAGAATGTACTTTATGCAAAATACACGAGAAGTGTGGCCACTCGCTTATGGTACTTACTTGAATGATCAAATTATCAATGTAATTTACATGCTGTTCACTTAGTAAACAGGTCCAGTCGGCAGACAGCGGCGATTCAAGCCTCAGCAGCATATAGCTAACCAGGGAAGCCATCAGATAGGGTCTGGAAATTATATAATATAGGATTTTTCGATGTAATAATGATACAGTTAGGAAGGCGGCGAATTCTGGTCGGAAGATTGAGTAACTACGAAACATAACCTGCCTAATTCCCACTTTCCGCCGACGACTGCAGCCTGAAATTGTCTAAAGTCCGCCCAAATGACCCATGACGTCAGTCTTCCTAGCGGATATATAATAGCCTGCTTGAAGCGCGACAAAACGTAAATGCCTTCTTTTGCTCTCATATCTCACTATATGTTTTATCATTCTGGCTTAGACCTCTGACTTAATCGAAATGGCTTTAGACGATAATGTTTCTCATCCCAATTTCTTACAGGAATTCTGTTTAAGTGAAGATTTGTCTCGGCTTAGTATCGAGTCAGGATCTGTGTCTCATACACACCAGGCAAGACTATCTTTACTACATCCTCTGGAAAAGGACGATATACTAGAACTATGTCGGCCAAAATTGGATCTGTCTACAGTTTCTGAATCATCTCGCCGTCACTGTCACCACTTGAAGAATCGGTACCTCAATTTACAACCACTTAGCAAGATCTGGAGAAAGGAGTTGATCAAGATCCCACCGTTTTCTCGTTTAGTATTTGATCTCACTTTACCACCGAGTGTCCTAGACACCAAGGGGAGCTCCAATCGAAGGTTATACTGGGATACATCTACTCCCCAGGAACCTAGTCTGTTGATTCCTACCAAAGAAGTTTTTGATATTGTCAACACTATTGCCCTGACCACAAGGTTACGGGTAAAGGGCGAAGCTTCTTTCGAAATCTGTGACGATTTGACGGGAGGGATGAGTTCGATTGCTATGAAGCATTTAAAATCCCAGGTCGTTGCACTCAATAATGCAGCTTTCTCCAGCGATGAGAAAGAGGGCAAATCTGTACACACCATTCACAACAGCCAGCACCGCTCAGACAGCACCGCTCAAGACCTGGACGCTGAAATCCCCCTGACTTGAGGACTGGAGTCACGTGGTTAATTTCCTGGCATCATGGTGGATCGATCATGACAAAGCCGAAGAGCTATTTGAGAAATGTAACGAGTCGCTACTGATGAAAGCGCCAGTGTACGCCGAAGATTAGCACAAGTGAATGATGCTTGGTATCCTATTACTATTAGTGTCGAAGCTAGAAAGCGAGAAATTAAGAGATTGAAAATGGAGACGGAACAAATCTTATAGTGAATTCGGTAAACATGAGTCAAAATCATGCAAACTCTCTGCCTTGAAAGGACATTCCTCCCCTGAACCTGAGCCTTGATGATGCCTTGCATTATTGAGAAGCCACGATTTTCGTTCATTCTGTACACGAAACTTCCAAGTGATCAGTAATACGCGTGTTCGATCAAATTTAATCCGATTCCTCTGATATTCGTGGTGGAAATTCGAAAATTGAACAGGCTTCCCATCCTATTTGTTTTCAAAGACAGATTTGCTGGGTTCAGCACCAGATGGCCGGGCCTTATTATGATACAGTCGTTCTTGTGACTTGTTTCCGAATGGGCTGCAGATGTACTTTGGGAATTGAAAATCAGTAAACAACAGCGCTACCCCACTCGATATTCTTTAGATATTCTACAAAATAATGTTCGGCTGTAGGTAATTTTAAAGATTGCAGACAAGTGATTCCTCTTATCGGCTTCAAAGCTTTGTGACTAACTGCTTATTTCTTAATCTCTAACCAGCTTCCTACCGTGAGCCATAAGAAATGTGTAGTAGATTTCTCTAGTATTATGAGTTAAAACTTTAAGTTGAATTTTGGCAAGGGTGCAGCCGTCCCTCTTGCACGTAAGAATATAAAATTTATGAGTCTTATAGGATACTTGATGCTGGGTGGTTGTATGGTTGTTTTTACAGACTATTCAATATCTACATATAGTACAGATAACCTTGGACAGTACTCCTTCAATACTTAATCTCTTGTAAGTATACGACTCTAGTTGATATTATGAATCAGCTGCTTCTTAATCTGCTTAGCTATGGGAGTCTCTGTGTCACGGCACTTCGAGATATCTCTACGATTACTACGGTGGAATGCCCATGCATCCGGTAAGCGAGTCGGCTATCGCGTTCCTGGCAAGTAGCCTATTATGCTTCCCAAACCAGACCTTTGATTAACATACAAAAACTGTATTATTTCCAAGCGTTTATATGGCTGTTTTAACGCCTACAGTTGCACTTAAATTTTTTTTTTCTGGAAATCTCGTACGTGCATCTCCAAGAGATCCAAACATCCTGCAGCGAGTTCGGTCCTCTGCAGGCCCTGTATCACCAGCTGCTTCTTCTACAGCCTGAGCGCTTGCAAAGGCTTCACGACCTTCCTGGATTGTGAAGCCATTTAGGCAATGCATTTGATTCTGATCCCGCTTCTGTTTCGCGTTCTATCTCTCAACGGCTATACGGAGTTGGTGGTGCTAATAATCCAAAAGAATCGCTCAGTTCAACGCTACCTCTGCACCTCTATCAATATACGATAGGGAAGCTCGCATAGGTGAAGCCGGGCAATCAGGGTGTTGAAAAATCGAGATAGCGCCCACTTTTGCTTTTTGCTTTGCTTCAATTCAAAGGCGTTTTGGTGACGATTGAGGCAGTTCCTTGGCTGCTTGGCCGGCTCTCGTCTCTGTAGAAGACAAGTTTATCTACAACCCTGCTTGGATCAAAAGGAATAACTCCTGGAGCCTTCAAGGCAATTTGCATGTTTGTGGATCACAATGCTTGAACGTGGGCCTCTGGTTATACGTCAAGGAAATCGATCTTATCCATATGGTATGATCCAGTCCGTATAAGGTGCTCGATCCGGCGACTGTACGCTTGATTCGACGGCGGGAATACAGCTACATCCAACGGTTGACGGAGATGAGAAGAATCAAAACTGCCAGGGAGGACCAAACAAAGCATTATCAGCCAGTATGAATTTTGCTCAAGAATTGAAGCAAGAAGGAAACGTCGCAGACGAGGGGTTGATGCAGAGGAAAGCGATCGGATCACGAACCCCGACTTCGCAGCTTGCGGACAAAATAATGGACGAGTGACAAACCAGGACGTCCGACAGTTTTTTATCAGCTCTAACGAGACACTTGATTACCAGACAGAGACAATCGAGTCAGCGAGAGCCAAATTTCAGGCACTGAATGCAGAAAAGCAGCTCCTTCGCACTCAAAATGAGGACTGCGAGAAGAAACCCAAACCCTCCGAGCTAAGTTGGAGGCACAACAATCGAACAACCCCCTCAATAGACCATGGGCGAAATTGGCCGCGGGCAACCCGCTGCCAGAACCCAAGCAGGCAGTCCTGTGCCCCAGAAAGGAGCCTAATTGCGCCGAATCAATACCGCACCGATCCGGGATTAGGACATTGACCGTGACCGATTCTCAAGAGCCCTACCAACATAAGCAGCAAACACATCTGTACCGCCCTCTTCAATGCAGAGACCACAAAAGAGGTTCGATTTGCCGGAGTCTGTACCAGTAAACCCTGATATGTTATCAGATTCCAAGATGCGCAGACCGCGGAGGTTGCCAGGAACAACACTGAGTGGCTTGAGGTAGTGGCTGCCAGCCTTACTTTCTTGCCAGAAGATCACCCAGCCCAAGAATTGATAAGTCGCGCAAAGATACGCAGTACCTAGGTTGGCCACGGGGCAAGATTCCCGCTGGCAGATCTGGACTCATAGATATGCCATGCGCTTTAAACGTGATGATTAGTCATTACTGCTGACGAAAAGCTCGTAACGTTAAGCGCAATCGGAAACCGACTACAGTCACCTCGGCACCATATTCATACTATATTTTTTTCTCGTTTACATAGCAGCAACTCGACTCTGGTCGGTTTGTCAAGTCATTGCAATTCGTTAGTAAGCAAGTAGGTTACATGATGTTTTCATAGCTTCAAGGAAGGTTGCTAAGTAACACAAGTTGGAGGTTTAATTTTACATTCAAAATATGTTTCGTTCATTTCTGTCGTACATCTGCGTATGAATGTCTAGCACGCCAGTTCCCCGTTTTTATTACCAATACAATCATCTAGTCATAAACAATGGTCAAAAGTCAGTAATCTCGATTGTAAACATGATGTGATGATAATCTCTCCGCTCTTACTCAGATCGTAAAAATTTAGAATATAACCGTTTGGTCCTTCACAGGTGCACATCAGATGACCTGTCACGAGCTCACAGTCATGACATGACGCTCCATAATTACCACTGAAAAGAAGATCAGTGCTGAGACAAGCATTCTGGTATGAGTAGCAGGTGGCAACAGTGTTTCCCGGAAATTGACTGATAGTGAGAGCGGTTATTTTGAGAATCACTTACTTTGCTTGGTACTAAGAATCTATTGTTAGTATTTTCCGCTGTGGCAGCTTCCAACGCTTGTCTGAGATTGTTAAGGGGCAACGTACCGCAAGGTTTCCATCATCATTGGCAATGCAGTTGTTCAGATTGATTGAACTTCTCACTAGATCTCCATCCTCAGCATCGCAATCGGCGTACAAGGCAGTTCCCAGCAAATCAAGAACTGAGCATGTATCCTCGTAACCACTCAATGCCTGCACTACTGTACTGGCACCCAAGAAAGCCAAAGTAAAAAGCCCCTGCATGGTTTGAGTAAAAAGAAATTGATGCTTGTGATTATAATTTCCCCATTCTACCTCCCTATGAGAGGATTTCGCTCTATTTATGCATCACCTTGAAAGACAACGTCGCATTATCGGCCTACAGTTAAGGACAAAAGAACTTCTGTCGCTGTAGGCTTGCTAGCAGAATGCGGTTAGTCTCGCAGAGCTGTCCTTCGCGGCTGTCCTTCGCGGCTGTCCTTCGCGGCTGTCCTTCGCGGCTGTCCTTCGCGGCTGTC